>JAHHFK020004569.1:375000-472612 GCA_024533555.2 Aedes koreicus
CATTTGCTCCGACGGAGATAAGCCTGAACAAATAAAATATGTAATTCAAGTTCAAGTACCCCGTCCCTCCGGAAATGTCTCAACTCCATCATCGCTTATAACCATAGTTCGATCGGAAATTGAAGAATCGTAAAAGTTCTAATGGTGATTAATGCTTCTTCCACGCACATCACGCAAAATCATTTTTCATTGTTCTCCTCATTTTTTTTTTCCTTCTTCATCCCTCCAACGGGAACAGGAAACGCGGTAGCGATGATGACGACGATGAAAAAGTACGAATAAGGGTGCCAAACAAAATCAATTAAAAGTTTATCAGCAGTCTGTGATACCAACTGTCACTTCTATGAAATGTTCATCACCGGAGGCGGGCCGAAATTCGGATCTTCCGTCGACGCTGGAAACTGAATTCTGCTGTTGCTGGTGCTGTGCTCTCTAATTAAATCGCGTAGGATATTCTTCTGGCGGCGATTAATTCTTGGTACGCGCGCAGCACTGCCATTATCACTGGGAATATAAATAAGTTGGGAAAGGGAGTTAGTTGTACGTACTGAGCCTAATTGGACTGGGATTCAGACTCACACGCACGCACTCGGGTCGCAGTTGGACAACGACGGCGCTGCCTGGGGTGGAGATCATGGATGCGTGACCAAGCGTATCTACAAACACGTGTGAGGGTCATTCAGTGCCACTGGATGATGGATGGAAGATTGACAGGAACTATTGCTTTTCGTTATCGTAAAGCGTTTGAACTTTTTTTTTTGTCTGAATCCAGCCGCATTCAATCAATAATGATAATAACATGTAACAATCGCAAACTTTGCTATGCAATGAGCGTAAACTTTGTTCTATTACTGGGCGATGCTAGAATACTGGAAATTTAAAGGAAACCGAAGGGAAGGGCGATGGCTAATGCATAAATAATTGCTGAGATTATAGACTACATTCAGAAGTAATGAAAAACATGATTGTCTGGATAGTAGACAGCTGCGACGAGAACTGCAGTTATAGTTAGGTCAACGAACTCAATAATTGCGTAATTAGGTTCAGGACGATATTATACATTACTATGGACATTTTTCGAAAAAATCAAAATTAAATTAATTTAATAGGTATAATAGGTAATTATGCAGGAAGTTGCAAAAAGATGATTTTTTCAGCACAAGTACTATCTAGTTTATCTACCGGAGAAATGTGCAAAGTGATGCAATAACCTACCAAGAGACTCCTTATTTACTTATTTAGTCAGTACCAACAGGCTTAATAAAGCCTCAATTGTGGTATTAAAAATATGTCGAGTACAATAATCTTAAACAATTAAACATACATATCAAACCACAACACACTTTTTCATAAAGGTTTACATTTCAGAAAAATATGAAGTGAAGCGTCTGCGCAGAGTTTGCCGAGGGACATGATAGTAGAACATTGTCGAGACTCTATTAAAAACACGCTGCAGTCCTCCGATCGCACCGTCCATGCTATAATTGTTTCGGCGAATTGGCATCCTCAGCATTACGCTATTGCGCAATGCTCTTGGTTGAACGTTAATATTAATCTGCTCCAGTATGGCGCTGCAATCGATTCGGCCTTGTAAAATGTCTGCAACAAAGATAGCCCTGGATGTGTCACGACGAAACCGAAACGGTGCAAGATCGATCAATCGACAACGACTCTCGTAACTCGGCATAAAGCATGTCCGGAAAGTAACTGGAAAAATTTGAGCACTATGTTTTGTAACAAATGCTTAGGTTAAATTTAGCGTGAAACATACCGTTGAGTAGGTTTTTCTTTGCAGTACTCATATTTAGTTAAGTGTGCATAAACGTCATGTACCAAAACAATGAAGCGTAGCGAAAAGGAAGCGCGTGCGAAACGCATTGTCCAGTTTTTTCAAAATATCGCTGATGGGTGCAAAACTACCACGTATCGTCACTTCAAAGCAGAAGGAGTTCCATCCAGCACTATTTACAATGTTCTATAAAGGTATTCCGAAACTGGTACAGCTGATTTTCATCGACTATCAGGTCGTCCAGCGTCCGTATCAACGCGAAAGGTCGTGAATGCTGTAGAAAAGGCATTTGAGAAGCAACCGGATATTTCAGTTCGCCAATTATCATCGAAAATGAATATTTCAAAGTCAACACTCAGTGATATTAAAATTAACAAACTACGTATCAAGGCGAGAACAAAAAAGATTGTGCCAAAGTATGTTAAGGACCAAGCTGCTCGTGCGAAATCAGGCGCTCGTTTTGTTCTCGACAAGTCACGTCAAAAAATTCTTATAATTGATGATGAGACGTATGTTCCATTTGACCCACAAGAAGTGCCAGGACGAAAATTTTACCACATTTCTAATCCCAAAGAAGTTTCGTACGATGAAAAAACGAAGAAAAAATCTAAATTTTTCAAGAAATACCTTGTGTGGCAGGCCATGGATCGATTTGGGAACGTGTCTGAGCCATATATTACAACCGGAACAATTAATGCAGAAATTTATCTCAACGAATGTTTGAAGAAGCGTTTGATTCCGTTCATTCGTAAGCATCATTCTACCAACAGTGTTTTATTTTGGCCAGACCTGGCATCGGTACACTACGCAAAAAGAGTACTTGAGTTCCTTGGGCAAGAAAATATTGAATTTATCCCGAAATCCAAAAATCCGCCGAATTTGCCACAAGCTAGACCAATTGAAGAATTTTGGTCAATTTGCAAACAGGAGTATTCTAAGAGACATATGCCACCAAAAAACCTCACTGGATTCAAGCGGATCTGGAAAAAAACTTGCAGCTGATGTAGCACAAACTCATGGACAGCACCTCATGGACCACGGTTACTCTATGCTTACCAAAATATCCAAATCAGGAGTAGAATGCTAAGTAAACATACTCACATCTCTGTATACTTATATATCTTGAATCTGAGCAATAAATAAGAATTCTTATCATTATTTCAAAATAAATAATATTATTTTAATTTTTTCCCATTACTTTCCGGACATCCTTTACGAAACGGGTCTCTCCAAGACAACATTCTCAAAGCGAAGCGTAAAAACCTGCGTTGAACAGATTCGACTCTATTCCTGCCATTAATATAGCTCGGATTCCAGTCGGCAGAGCAATACTCCACAATCGATCGCACCAAGGAGCAATAAAGGGACTTCAAGCAGTAAATATCGGAGAAGTCTTTAGCCATCCGAAAAATAAAGCCTAGAGCTCTTGATGCCTTGTCCACAATGTACGAGATGTGAAGCTTGTACGTCAACTGAGAATC
The DNA here is from genome assembly GCA_024533555.2 of Aedes koreicus. Taxonomy (NCBI): domain Eukaryota; kingdom Metazoa; phylum Arthropoda; class Insecta; order Diptera; family Culicidae; genus Aedes; species Aedes koreicus. Next base: position 378,271 of record JAHHFK020004569.1, read on the forward strand.
CAGAATAACTCCTAGATCTTTGACGTAAGTCGCACGTTTGATTACCGTGCCTTGAAGCTTATAGTCGAAGAGAATCGGCTCCTTTTTTCTAGAGAAAGTGATCACCGAACACTTCTCCGGATTAACCACTATGCGATTGAGGCTGCACCAGTGAGCAAAGATTTGTAGCTGCTGTTGTAGGAGGTGACATTCGTTGATAGACTGGATTCGTAAAAAGATCTTCAGGTCATCGGCAGACGAAAGACGGGGGCCTACCAGGGCTTGATTCACATCATTGAAGTACAGCAAGAAGATCAGCGGCCCTAAATGACTCCCTTGAGGTATTCCTGAAGTAGCTGGAAAAAAGTCGGACATGCAATCACCAACAGCAACTGTCAGCAGACAATCAGTGAGGTAGGAGCGAAACCATTGTAAGAGACTTCCATTTACTCCAAGCTTATGAGGTTTTGCGATAGCGATGTCGTGGTTGAGCTTGTCAAAAGCTGCTGAAAGGTCTGTGTAGATGACGTCCGTTTGCGCCCTTTTGGCCATATTTTCCGTAATAAACGAAGTGAGACACAACAGATTAGTGGTAGTGGAACGGCCGACCATGAACCCGTGTTGATCTTCACTTAAGTATTGCTTGCAGTGGGGGAGTAGAGGGTCTATCATAACTAGCTCAAATAGTTTCGATACATAACTAGCTCAAATAGTTTCGATACGCTCAAGCGAAAAGCCTCGGTAATTATCCACATCTCGTTTGGTTCCCTTCTTGTGAACTGGAAACAAGTGAGCAACCTTCCAACACGAGGGAAATATGCCACTTGATGTGGAAATCCGGAACAGACGATGCAAGGGGGCCAGCAGAATGGAAATGTGTTTCTATAGAAATACTGACGGAACTCCAACTGGGCCAGGATTGAAGGATGACTTGAGCAGCGAATCAGGCGTTGGAGATCATCTCAATACTGATATCGATTGCACCAAATGAGTGACCGTGCAGAGGAACGTTTTTCGTAGCCGCAGTTATCTGATCGTCAGTAACACTTTCATCAGTGAAAATGCTGGCAAACTTGATCGAAAACAAGCGGCAAATATCCTGAGGAATGGAAGCAGTTTCACCGTTCAAGACCATGGACGATGGTAGTCCAGACTCCCTGCGCTGCTGATTAACATATCTCCAAAAAGATTTCGGACGTGATTTCAACTTTATTTCGACATTTTGTTGGTATCGAGAGTAGCATAGACGACTAACTTCTTAGTGCCGCTCTCTTGGTCGATTTAAGCTTTTTTAGTTCCTTCGTCTGCCACGGATGAAGAGAGTCTTTCTGGCGAATAGTTTTCGGCACATGCCTGTCAATGACGTACGCCAAGACTTATAGAGTTGATTGGCAATTTGGCATACAAAACAGAAACATTATGAGATATAATCAAATTAATGAGGAAAATTGGACGCAGTTAGCTAGAGAGAAAAATAAACTTAAAATAAAAGCTGAAGAATTATATAAAGAAGAATGGAGCGAAATCTCTGATGGGGAGAAGATGAAACTAAAGGTACGAACCAATTCAAATTTTGGAAATACAAACAAAACAATGCTTTCAAGTAAGGATAAAGGAGAAACCACCAGAGGATAACTTGTGGCGGTTAAATTATAATTATTACTAGTATTATTATTAGTAATAGCACGATCATTTTTTTTCAAATGTTTGAAGTGAAGGGTTATCTAGTGAATACCTTGCAGAATAGAAGGCTTAATGAAAGAAATTCAACTCCCCACATTAGCAGACTTTAACATCGATTCACTAATAGTAAATCAATGTAGTTGCAAAACATCTTCTGTTCAGATAATAAGTAAAACATCATTGAATAATTTTTGAACAAAATAGCTTATACCTGTTGACAAACACAAAACAATTATTTGAAAACAAAAACAAAAAATATGAGAATAAATTAATGAAGCACGAACATGACGACAGGTTATAAAAGCAGGTTTATAGAAACAGATTGCCAGCACTGAAATTGTATGGTCTTCTTATGTCACTGTCGATGGTGGTAGTTTGGAACTCCATATGCTTAATAACAAACTAAGTAGAATTATAATCTCTAACTTCAAGGTAAGATGAATTCGAAATCAAGGTAAGAAAATCACGACGTTTGCTGAACTTTCAGAAAGCCCGTAAAACTATTAGTTTCAAATTCTTGGAGGGCGCAATATTGGAAAAACTTTTTGACGGATTTTAAACTGTTGGAATGGGAATGAGGAATTCAGGTAGTTATTAAAACTTTTAAAATGTTCGTAACCTATCAGAGAGCCCATAGGTCAAGAGAGTCAAAACTTTCGAATAATTTATAAAATTTAAAAACTTTTCAGATAAATTAAAAAGGTTTTTGGAGGTCCATAATACTTCGGAATTAGGACCGAAATAGTGTGGTAAGTCTAGAGAACAATTGTCTTGACTTTACTGGTAGACCACAGTTGAGTTTTCTGATATTTGATAGGTTTGTTGATTTTTTTGAGTAGTCATAAAATTTCCGATCAAATTCTCGAGCTATTCGATGTTCGTGTTGCTTCCGTGGTATTTTAAATTGTTCGAAATCATCTGATTTTTTAAAAAAATACCTTATTTTCGCGAAGCTTTATCGAAGTTTCACAAATTTGCAAATCATTTACCGCTTTTAGGAATCATCACTACTGTACACTATATCTCAGATCAGTAGAAATATGACGAACTGACCGAAGAACTAAAGTATATCTTCGTGAATCGTTGTGAGGTTGTGAAATTTTTCAAGAAGGTCTTACGTACCCCAGTACGACGAGTGACAGTTTTAGTCTATTGAGTTTTAAAGAATAGTCCTAGGGAAGTTATTATAATATGTTCAGCTATTGAAAGTCTTGAACTTTCCTTTCCGTTAAAAGTGAAAATACTAAATCTGTATCAGCAAAATGTTCAGCAACTGATGAAAACTTCAATTAACTGGTGTTTACTTCTGCGAATATTCAAGCGACAAGTTTCTTTATAGTCTGAATTTCAGTTCATTTTTAAATTATTAACATACAGTATGTCCCATAAAAAATGCCAAAGTTTTCAATACTTATTTTTTAGTAGCTTTAAACATTATTTTTACTGTTTTAATGCGTGTGTGTAATCATCTGACTGTATACTCTGAGACTATGTAAATAAAACAATGGTTCGCGAGTAACAAACTTGAGAAAAATGTTCGCAAAGGAGGTTGTGACTAGTTTGCTGCTCGCCCAAAAGCCCGTAAAAGAAATTGCAACGGTTGTGGGATGCCACCTGGCTACCCTTTACCGTATCCAACGTTCACTCCTTGATGGACCACGTCCACGGAAGCCGGGAAGTGTCCGTCCACGATCCGCTCACACACCGAAGTTCATCATATCAGTGAGAGACAAAGTGAGGCGAAATCCTATCAGATCAATCCGGAAATTGGCTAAGGAAGCCGATATTTCAAAAACTACCATGCAGATGACTTGAAATGTTCGTCCAGGGCAAGAGTAAAGCGCCACCATGTAACGGACCGAATCAAACAACTACGGCTGGAGCGCTCGAAACGTTTGGTGTCAGCATTAAAAATGAAGCATACCATCATCGTATTCTCCGATGAGAAAATGTTCAGCATCGATCCCGTATCTAACGCACGTACAGACAGGTTTATTCCGCCGAAGAAGATTGAGGATGTTCCAGAGAACGTGAAATTCGTGTTTACAACCAAACATCCGGCCGGAGTCAGGTTTTCGGGGCAGTTGCGTCCAATGGCTTGAAAATGCCTCCAGTATTTATCAAAGCTGGGTTAAAAGTTAATACCGAGGTTTACATGAACATTTTGAAGGACCACGTTCTGCCATGGATGAACGCCAACTTTGGAGCACACCAACACGTCATTTTCCAACAGAACGGAGCACCGTGTCATACCTCAAAAAGGACTTGAGCGTGGCTGAAGGAAAACATGGAATTTTGGCAAAAGGACATTTGGCCTCCTAGCAGCCCGGACTTGAATCCTTTGGATTACTCAATATGGGCATATGTTCAGGCTAAGGCCTGTAAACGTTCTCACCCCAGTGTTGGTGCCCTGAAAACTTCCATTACCAAGGCATGGAACTCGATGACTGACTCATACATTGAGAAGGTATGCTCTCGATTCCGTCCCCGTTTGGAGAAGGTGATCGAGAAAAATGGTGGACATATTGAGAAATGTAATCATTAAAGGCGTAATAATCGATTTCCTAAATAAAATTCATAAATTTTCTATGAAAAAAAACTTATTTGAAAATGAGGTATGGATTTTTGCATTTTTTTATGGAACATACTGTAATTTTGGCATATATCTCTGTAAATTTAGAGTAGTACATAAACCTGGCGAGGAGAGTATAAATTAACTGAAAAACAATCCCAATTTATCGATAGGAAATCTAAACAATCGGCATTTTATGAAACCTCATCTGTTTACTAGAACCAAGCATTAAAATGTTTATAAATATCAAGATATAGGTAAATCTGGCAACGCTGACGTACATATTCACCGGCTTGGAAGAATCTAGTATCGCTTAACATTTGTTTCAGTTATTTCTAAAAGAATGATAGATTTACCTACATTCGTTCACCATTCTGTAGCATAAACCCTCTTTACCCATACCTGCATCCTTAACGATAAAACGAATACTCCAATTCGCTCGAGCCATATTTTCTTCATACTCCACACACACACCCAGTCACACATTCATTATTAAATGCCCTAAACTAAACAGTTTTTCAAAGCAAGAGCATATTAGCAAGAGGGAGAGATCTTTAACTCCTTGTAGCAAGAATCACAGCCGTCGATATTATTCATCACATGATTACAATACGAGGATGAAAAGGGGCGCCCGCCGAAGATGCCGAAGACGACTATGTCTTTAAAAATTGCACAGTGGCCTAATTTCTCGTAAGAAGCTGTTCCCTTCCCCTCTCTTCTTCATCAAAAGTCACTGAAGCGAACCGAAACGCTTTTCATGCATTGTTGACAGTTTTGAAGTTCGGCATTACATTCTCGATGGGTGATGGTGGTGGTGATGGTGACGAAGAAGCGGTAACTGACATATTCGATAGAAGGGGTTTACCGACTGTTTCTGACAGGAATTGGGGTGATCTTTCTTCGCGAATAAGGCAAGGGGTTGCGACGGTTGTCTTTTTGGGGTGACAAAGTTGATTCTTTAATTGAGATAAAGAACAAGGGGAAAATGTTGTTGCGGTAATTGAGATAAAAGGCGATCAACAGGTTGCATGCATTGGGAAATTATTACCGTGCCTCTGGTTAGTTGCTGCGTTCAATACCTGAAAGGAAAGAGAAGAACAGTTATTAGAAAACGTGTCACGCCATGTCATTGAAAGTGCAAATATTTCCAGCCCTGGACGAAACATTGCGTGAGTCCAACAGGAGCGGACATAGTGAAAACCACAGGGTGCAAAGAACGCCGTAATTTGGACTGAAGTAACAGAAAAGTAACATTTACCAGCTGTTTTTGGATTCCCAAAAAAAAGGAAAAAAAGGACAAACCATTTCACTGTTGGTTGTTTTTTTCTGCGGTCATACTCAAAACATGAAAACACCGAAAAGCCGGACCGCAACAGCCGTCAGCAGGCTGTTATCAGGAACCAGTTTTTCGAGAAAAAAAAATACCTGTTGGCAAAATACATCGGAAGTTCATTATCCTCTAGAGCCGTTGCGGCCACGCAACAAACTAAATAACAAACTGGCATGTGTCTGTTAAGGCTCGAAAATTGCATTCGCTGTTCAGCATCTCAGTGTCGCACTGTGAAAAATTACATTGTTTAATATTTTACATGTAATTATAATTCAACAACAAATCATTCTAGTCCTGCATTCTGCGATGGAAAGTAATCGTAAAAAAGAGAGGAAATAATTGTAAATTACCATTATCAAAGTTGGAAGGGTGGAAGCGACGGCCAGGATGGGCATGAATATGGTGTAGCAATATGTCCGTGCGGTCGCGCATGCCCACAGGGATGGAGGGTAATAATTGTAATTATCATTCTCGGAACACATTTCATTTAATATTAACACAATTAAGTGGAAAAAAGTTATTTGCCACTGCACTGCTGTTGCCCTTATGGATTCGTGACAGTATGCTGGCAAATTGTGATGGCATCCGGAAAAACAAGAACAACTCTTAGTTTTGTAAATTTAATTAAGACATATCATGTTCGGCGACAGACTGCCATTACTGGCGATGTGTTTAAGCTGCAAAAAAGTGTAAATATTAATTGAATTAATTTGAATAATGGATCCATGTGCACAGTGTTTAGTGGCACAATGTTTCAAGGACGAAAACATATTAATATGAGTTTAAGAAAATTATTCTGATGGATAACGTATGTTTATGAAGTCGTATGAAAGCTTATTCGACTATATTTGTAGTAATCGTTTTCAGGCCACTGAAAGAGACAAATAGTATTGCAAATTTTGATGTGGTATAACCAGAATAAAGGTATGCTATTTGATTCTGTTGAATACGAATACCACGACCGAAGTATTTTTTGTATGAATACTTAAATTAGACTAGGTTAAATGACTGTAGCTTTTTATTATCAAGGCAGAATGTTTTGTCAATTGTGTTTCTAGTTGTCACTGCTTCTTTTAAATACTATACTATGCTGAATTTTATGAGATAATGTTTCATAATTGAAAAACTGTCGATCTTGAAACTTAAGATACACCACTGATCCTTAGGCAAGAAGTCCATTTAATTTCACAAAACAGTCTTAACTAAGTTATGATGGACGTTCAGCCGATAGTTCCTAATTTTCATCCATCCTGAAGACCAATAAACGCCTTTTTGAAGACTTGTAAATTTTTTCCAAAGACCTGCTAGACATCAACAGCCTTGAGCGTGCGTCAAACCTTTCCGTTAACTTCTTCTGAATCTTCATTTTTTTTAACTCTTTGGTTGGTAGCTTCAAAATCATTTTCAGAACTTTGTTCTGAATACTTTGAAGTGCTTTTTTCCTAGTAGCACAACAACTAGACCATATTGGCACAGCATAAAGCATGGCAGGTCTAAAAATTTGTTTGAATATTAGAAGTTTGTTCTTCAAACAAAGTTTGGATTTTCTGTTTATAAGAGAATATAAACTTTTTATATACTTATTACATTTGGCTTGAATGCCCTCAATGTGATCTTTAAAAGTTAATTTTTGATCAAGTATCAGTCCAAGATATTTTGCTGGATTTCACCAAGAAATTGAAACACCGTTCATAGTGACCATATAACTATTACTTGCTTTCAAAAATGCTGCTCTGTTGCAATGGAACTGTTCATCAGCAAAAAATGAGTTTGTATTGATGTGAAGCATCATTCTATTCAAAATTATTTTTTTTTTTCAAAAAGTTTACTGAAGGAAGTAAACTGATTGGTCCGTAGCTAGAAGCTTCAGCCGGATTTTTGTCTGGCTTCAAAATAGGTACAACTTTTGCATTTTTTCATTTAACTGGAAAGTATGCCAGATGAAAACATCTGTTAAATAGTTTTACCAAGAAAGACAAAGTACTCTCAGGGAGTTTTTTTATGAGGATATAGAAAATTCCATCATCACCTAGTGCTTTCATATTTTGAAAGGTTTTAGTTATATCTTCTGAATCTTCGTATGCAACATCGGCAGACCTCCACAAACCTGAATAAGGACTATATACAAAAAAAAAACATGGCAACACGATATTTAATGAATAAAAAACCAACTGTATAATTTAATTCAAATCTTGCTATCTTAGTTTGAACAAAAAAAATTAATGAAAGCTACTTTATTTCCAAAACTTTCTGATTTTGATTTTCACTCCACTCATGAGGAGTAGATTGGCGCATTTCCTGAAAGACGCAGACCAATTTTTTTTAACTCTTCCAATGTTTTTCACTCCTTACCACTTTGCTTGGAATTGCTCTTGACGATAGCCCATTAGCATTGATGAAGCATTATCATAGCATTGCAGTAAAGCAGCCGTATGTTGGGCCAAAAGCGGCATTTATGTTGCAGTTAAGGTGACTGACTTAATTTCTTGATAGGCTGCCGTAAAGACGCTTTGGAACTGCTTATTGGTTACCTGGGAAGTTTTCCACCTCGAACGACTTTTCGGAGATGCTCATGTCTTCGCCGATGATCTTGACGTAAAATTGCGGTCTTGGAAGCGTTCTGGAGTCCTCTTTCATATATGTTTCGTCATCGATCAAAACTCAGGAAGGCGGTGGTCGTTGCAAAAGTCAGCTGTATAACTTTCTGGCTCTGGTTTTCGCCTTGGATTGTTCCTTTCTGCTTCTTATAAGTCTTTAGGTGTTTGCGCTTCTTGATTCTTTGCACTATTCCGCCAGAGATGCCAGCCTTTTTGGACAAATCACGAATCGATATCGATCTGTTCCGAAGGATAAGGTTGACTGGTTTTCTTCCTCTTCTTGGCAGTTCACGAGCGCGTCGAATGTAGGTAGGCTCAGTCCGATAGCCTAACGCATGTATGTGTGAGCGCATCATAAGCCGTTGAAGTGAGATCCGTAATAAGGCCTATGAGAAAAACGCTCACGAATTGCCATAACCTACAAAAAGAAATATGTTGGCATATTTGTCAACACTCTGGTCGCCTTAATGATCAGTTCATTTATGGTTTTCACCACGAAATTGTTCGAATAGATCCTCCGTTTCAGGTTCGCCCAGAAATTATCGATTGAGCACAGTTGAGTCACATTGGGAGGGTAAGCGTTCTTGAGGACGACTGGGATCCTCAAACGCTCCATCTCCTCCAGCGACCGCTTCACGTCATATGTCAAGGCTGACTGGAAGCAAATTGGTCCGCACACAAAGACCTGTCATTCGTGATTCAATAAGTTTAAAAAGTCCATCAATGGTTGCTTTACAGTACTTTCATTAATACTTCAAAGTTACAGCATTAGATGGTTACATTTCTCCAGTTCGAACGAAATCTTGAACCTTCCTCTTGATGGGGCCCATCAGCCCCCGCACAGTGGAAACGGACACGGAATCAGCACATTTCTTCCATTTTGCCCGCATTTGCTGGACGCTTCGCCGAAGTTGCTGCTTTGAAATTGTTCAGTATTTTTCGATCGGTCGAAATTCCGGGCAATTCGGAGGATTCATTAGCATCAAATCGATCTTGTTGGCAGCATACCACTCCAGAACCAACTTGGAGTAGTTGCAGCTGGCCAAATCGGGCCAAGAGATAACTTTGCCCCTATGCTTACGGATGAACGGCAATACACACTTTTTCAGGCATTCTTCGAAGTAAACTTGGGATGTCATGGTCGAGGGTGTGACGAATGGTAACGTTTTCAGGCAACCACTGCAAATCGCTTGTCAAATCATGGCCTTCTTCACGAACTTGTCGGCAAACACAAACGTGAATCTTACCGGCACATCCCCAAGTCCAGTCGCGATGTAAAACTTTTAACCGGGAAGCTGCTTAAAATCGAGTTTGACGTATGTTTCGTCATCGATCAAAGTGCAGCCCTGGCGTTTCGTCAAAACACGGTCGTACAAAAGTCTAGCACGCATGCCACGGAATTCAAGTGCCGGTTCGGATGTTTACTGGCTTTGTTTGACCTGTATCCGCACCGTTTGTATCTTCTGGCAACATCTCGGATCGAAAGGCCAGGGTTGGTTTTAACGCACCTCAACACCTTGCTGCGCAGCTGACGATCCCTGGTTCCAGTTTTTTCGTAGGTCAGCTGCTTCCTTTCCACACTCAGGATTTTGTTGTAGGTTTTGAGCACTCGCAAAACTGTTGTTTTCGGCATCTTCAGCACTTTAGCTAGCTTGAAACCGGACCGCTCCGGATTTTCCAGGTTTTTATGCACAATATTTTTCTTCTTTCGAGTTCCATTTGACTTTGTTCTCTATAGAAGTGTAAACAAACCACTGTCAAAAAAATAAAATAAAACAATTCATAAAATCTCATGACAAATCCAATTACTTTGTTTTACTGAGATATTCTTAGATTTCCATTCTTAATATTAAAATATTTAAAAAAAAACCTTTAAGAATGTTAGTCACTTTTTAAATACTGCTTTTTTCAAAATATTGCAAACAAACATGTTCTGCATTATCAGACTTTCCTTTTAGGCAATATTAAGCTTCTCTAGCAAGCTTTTGGCAGCCTCTAAATTTAGAGTAGACGTTAAATAAAAATTTACTAATTTTGGATGGCGATGAAAAACACTGCAAAACCTAATTCATTGGAACAGATTTTCTTTAATTCCTACGTTTATTAAGCCTTTTACAAAAATCCCGGGAGGCTTTACGGCAGTTGGCCGGAACCTAAGCCTTGGCCAATGAAAAGGTGGATGTCGCCATGAACTACAGCTCTCTCGTGGCCTTGGCGATCAGCTGCTTTTCCAATTTAGCCAATCATTGGAAAATATTGAAGTTCGGGTTTTCTACGATCGCAGCTGGGGTACGTTGGCGGGGGTACGGTCAAGTACGTCTAATTTTTCATTCTGACAACAACGTCGTGCTTCGCCGGAAAGATGTTTTTTACGAGCAACTTCAGCCGCATCTTCTGAGTGATTACCTGCTGCTCAGACACGGCTGACCTCGACTGACGCTTCCGCGGTTGGTCGGTTCCAACTAGCTCTTGGTCACCTTGCCCTCGTTCTTCCTCCTCAGAATCTGCTGTACTATCGGGCGGCCGGAACCAGGCATCCGTTAAACGCTCTCACCTTTCTCCAGAAGGCAGAAGACTTTGTAAATGCCGAATCGTCTATATCCGGCGGATACCAAGTGCCTCACGATGGGCAACTTCTTCGCTCCAAGGTGAAGTTGGCAGTCGGAACAAGCGCCGTTGCTTGACTGTTTTCACAATGGCTACTACAAAGCAACTGACAACGCTGTCGTTTTTTTTCTGTACACAACAGGTTTGCTACGATTGATGATACATAGATGAATTCACCACGAAAAATCGCTAAAATCAGTCTATTTTTTAATGCATACGTTAGTGTTTGAATTGCACATGCACAGTTATTATTAGGTGCGCAACTAAGTTCCCGCTGTTTAGCAATAGATGGCGCCAGTAGTAAGTGCTGGTCGAATGTTGTACATCTCAAGCGTCATAGACCAAGCTCAGACATATGGTAAACAAACCGCTTTGCCAAATCAGTGATTTTGGTTTAGTGTTATATATTTTGGTTGTTTGAAGATGTCTGATTTCGTGCCAAATAATCGTCATTTGCGGGAAGTGTAGATTTTCTTCTTTCATTCGAAGAAAACGGCGGCTGAAGCACATCGAGAGCTCCAAAAAGTTTACGGTGATGCTGCTCTGAGTGAAACAACGTGTCGTGATTGGTTTCGTCGCTTCAAAAACGGTGATTTCAGTGTTGATGATCGTCCGCGTGAAGGAAGGCCAAAAAACTTCGAAGACTCTGAATTGGAGGCATTGCTCGATGAGGATCCGTGTCAAACGCAAGAAGAGCTTGGTTCAGGATTAGGAGTTTCCCGCCAAGCCGTTTCTAAGCGATTGCATGCGTTGGGAATGATTCAAAAGCAAGGAACTTGGGTTCCTTACGATTGGAAGCCAAGAGATGTTGAGCGTCGTTTTTTCGTCTGTGAACAACTGCTCCAGCGGCAAAAAAGGAAGAGTTTTCTACATCGCATTGTGACGGGTGACGAAAAATTGATTCATTACAGTAACCCAAAACGGAAACATTCATGGGGACTGCCCGGGCATGCTTCAACATCGTCGCCTAGGCCGAATATTCACGCTGCGAAGGTTATGCTGTGTATTTGGTGGGACCAAGTTGGTGTTATTTATTATGAGCTGTTGAAACCAAACGAAACCATTACCGGGGAACGGTATCGAACTCAATTGATGCGATTGAGCCGAGCACTGCACGAAAAACGGCCACAATACGAGCACAGACACGAAAAAGTGATTCTTCAGCATGACAACGCTCGACCTCACGTTGCGAAACCCGTGAAAACCTACTTGGAAACGCTCAAATGGGAAGTCCTACCCCACCCGCCATATTCTCCTGATATTGCACTGTCCGATTATTACTTGTTCCGTTCGATGGCACATGGTCTCACTGGTCAGCAATTCCACTCATATGATGACATCTCAAAATAGCTTGATTCTTGGATAGCATCAAAAGACGAACAGTTCTATCGAAATGGTATTCACGTTCTACTAGAAAGATGGGAAAAAGTCGTAGCTAGTGATGGGCAATACTTTGAATAATTCGTTTGTAACCTTTGTTTTCAAAATAAAGTTCCTTTTTCACCAAAAAACAGCGAGAACTTAGTCAACGCCGATTCATGAATATGTATATGAGAAGGCAAGCACAATGATGCACAATATCCAGGAAAATCCAGGAAATTTCCACCCGGAATATCTCTTCGATCGGACCATGAAATTAATCCACCGTGCTTTCGACGACTTGAGTATCCGAGCCAGTGTACCTGTATCATTAGACAATCTATTTAGAAATCGGCAAATAATTAATGTAATGTAGTCTGCGAGACAAAATTCGTTGCTAGTTGTAAAATATGATGAATATTCTGATGTAAACTGAGAGTAAACTTGCCTAGAGCTGCTTCTGGAAATTTGAAGAAAGCCTATTTCTAGAAATCCCTTAAGAACTTTTCTCTGTCGACGTGAAGCTTTTCGACCAAATAACCCAAGTCCATCGCTGAATTCGGAAGTCCCTTATTCCCAAGTGATAGAATCACTCTCACTTCAAGGGAGCTGAGTCAGGATAAAACATTAGTTCACTAAAAAAAAAAGAAACCGGAAATACGATTCATTTCAACGGCCATAAGCCCAACTTCTGCGAAAAGACACAGACACACTGTGTTCGGCTCCATTTTTCAACACTCGCCCCAGCAGCAACGATAGCAGTTGGTAGTCCCTTATACTTTCTGTTTGAACATTGCTCCCGCTGGGATTCGACCGTGCCATAAATCGAGAAGGGAAACGATTCGTTCGAAACGAATAAAAGATTCCTGCCTTCCTAGTGGACCGACCGGGTGTATGTCGGATTGAAAACATTTCAAATGAAAAAAAAATCCACACACAGAAGAGGGTTCTACCAGGTAGGTTGTTCGCACTTAACCGAAACGCCTGGCAACTGATGCTTACTGTTGTACCATCAATTCATTGAACTTTCAGCGTCAGGCGCCATTCTGCGTACAAACCGGTCAAGAAGCGGCGAAAATGAAATTCACCAAATTCAATTCTACACTAATTACTTCTGCGTAGAATATTTAATTCCCACCTCGAATGGCCGGAATGCATGGCAACCGATCCGATTTCTCGTAGGCTTTCGTCGTTTTGGTTTCTCGAAAAAAGACTCGAGCTGAGTAGGAAGGAGTGTGCGTTTTCCAACAACAGCCTCAACTAATAGCCTCAGGTAGTCCTTTCAGTCTTTAATTTTGTGTTTCTTCTTCTCGCATCGCAGATTTGCGGAAACACTCAGAAACCAGCACTGATTATACACCTCGAGTGAGTGGGGAGCTCTCGTACTGTAAATCGCGTGCAATCTTCTCGTAGAAATTCCTCCCTTATTTCTGCTGATGCCACTACTACCGAGTCTCCATGGGATACATTCCCTCAGGGAGGATGCCCAGTCTGCCTTTCTTCCTAAACTTTATATTCGATTGCTTTTATTTCCTGACTACCAGTGTGTTGGTGAATGACTTTGCGTTCCCTGCCTCCATTTGTCGTTCCCTACACCCATTTTCGAAACTTTCCTGGCAGTCTCTTCCAATAATCACGAAATTCACGTTCTCCGTCTGTTGGTTCCGTTCTGCGATCCTTGTGCTTGGCTGAAAATTAAAATAGCTAGCTCCAGGCGGAAGGCGTTCCACCCTTTTTTTTCTTCTCCTTGACGACAACGGCGACGTTCTCGGAAATTGCAGTCCAAAATATAAATGGAACAAAGCAACTGCTGCTGGGCTGCATCGTCGGAAGACACGAAGAAGAATAAGTGTTACTTGAAACATCAAAGGAAAATCGATCAAATTGATGGGTTGCAGGCTTTTAGCCTGTTTCAAACTGTTTTGGAATTCGCGGGTGATAATAAATGTTGAATAAATTTCAAAACATCGACTCCTATTTTGATTTAGTAGCGTAGGTACTTTAGTTAATTCTTATTGCTCTGAGATGGCACCAAGCCGAACTCAATGGTTTATTTTTGGTTCAGCAATATTGGAGTAAGTCAGCTCGTAATAACGGTTGTTACAAGTTTCAAGAAATCGACAATTATAGAAATGTCAAGTCATTTAAACATTTAAAGGGGTTATCAAATATCCCGTTATCATTAATCCAACTCAACACAAAGGAGTTAAATTTTCCCGAAGCCATCATAGGCCTTTTTCAAGCCGCTGCATTGAGTTCTATTAAATCGATTTGATTCGAAGAATGAGTAAAAATCTAAAGTAGTAAGTAAAACGTTTAGCATACTAGAAAAGAATGCACATAGTTTTATGACGATTCTGAATTCTAGCTAGGTACATTGGTACATCATTTTGCAGGCAGCCTTTGGAACTAAGCAATGCATGAGAAATCGGTGAGATCATTCAATATTTTTTCTTGATTTTATGAATGGCAGTTTATGATCGTGCAAATTAAAAATCTTATTGACATTCAGGTATGTTATAGTAATTATTTACTAGCAAATTGCAAAAATAAAACAAATCCCAGTACGATTCGCAAATTTATAGGCTTGCTGAATTGCATAGTTAAAGCCTGTCCAAGTTAATTTCTGACACTAAGATAAGGTCAGCAAAAAAATTAGACATAATTCAACAAAACCGATTGTTTATTACAGTATAACAGAGTTATATATACAGTAAAAACAGTTCATTTAGATGTTAATGTTTTTTTCTGTAAAATTCTCGAAATTTCTGTGGTACATCCGCCATCAGATTCCGTACAGTATCCTCAGATACTCTAGCGGTGGTTGTTCTCCATCTTCTCTTGAAATCGTCGATCCCATTTGCTTTCATCTTTGTTTCCAAGGGTTTCCGCTTGACCAGAGCCCAGTATTTTTCTATCGATCGAAGTTCTGGAAAGTTAGGATTGCTTTATTTGGCGCGTACTTCCCCTTTTCTGCCTTATTCTATTCCAGGACGGATTTTGCGCAGTTGCACAGTTTGCACAGCTGGAGAGTCTGGGATTCTTATAAACGGTAGCAACCACTTTGGCAGATATTCTTTTTCGCGGACATCCTTGTTGATAGTGCCAGTAGAGACGAAATTTTTCGATTTTCGACCACAATTACATATGGCCTGCCAAACCAAATACTTCTTGGGGAATGTAGACACCTTCTTTGTCCAGAAATACTCGGTAACGGCGTAACGGCGACATTGCGGTATACAAAGCAAGACCCGGAAGCTGTTGAAAGTCTTCGAGCACACATGTTTCGTCGTCCATTATGGCACAAGAAAATGTTTGCAAAAACTTGGTGTCATGCTCCTTAGCACGACTTTTTGCAGTGTGGTTGGGCACATTTTTCACTCTGTACGCCTTCATTCTATGCCTTTGTTTTACTTTTTGCACATATGATTTTGATTTTCCACCTTTGCGAGCCACATTTTGCGAGGAGAGGTTGGGATTTTTTGGTAGTTTTAGGTATTTCTGACTTTCATTCCTCGAAGCAACTTCGTAGACCTTAGCCTTTGCCATAACTGCCTCATGCACCTTTGGGGCGCGTAGAGTCCCATGCTCGTTGCCACTTCCTAGGAAGCTGACACAACGTGGGTATCTCTCCTTCTGTCAGGTCTTTTGCTCTACAGACATGGTCCATATCCAAGAGTGGGCTCCACTTGTAGCAACCTCATGGCTTTGGTTGCCAGGTCTTCGGTTATTACACTCGTCAGGGGAACTTTGCCATTTCTTCCAATATGGCAGCTATTGGTGAAGTCCGGAAGGCTACGCTACAAATCCTATAAGCTTAATTGTAATGAGGTTCTGGGATTTTAAGCAAGGGCATGCCACCCCTGTTCCTTAGCTCCGATCCATAGAGTATTACGAAGCACTTTCCTGACTTGGCGTGCATCACAAATCGCAGTTTGTGATCGATCGTCATACCAAGAAGCTCCATATCGCGCACTCTCTTCACCTCTAGCTTCTCGATGCTAATCTTAGACTTCTCGGGGGAAATGAAAAAAACTAACACATCAGCCCAGCCAACCACGTCATCTACTTCTTTTTGCATTTGACTGCTGACTGCCCTCGCGTATTTACCAAATAAAAATAGGGTTATGTCAGCAGCGTACACAATGATGTGAACATTATCGAGGATGCGTTCAAACTCTGAGTTCATCGCAATGAGCAACAGTGTGACAGATATGACAGACCCCTGCGGGATGCCATTCTCTAACAACTTCGGTTCAGATATTGCGCCGGCTTTCAAGTCTCGAAACTTCCTATTGTGTAGGAAGTTTTCTGCGTAAGCGCTCTTGGAAGTTCCATTTCTGGAGATGGACAACATGTCCATCTTGGCCTTGTCAAATTGACCCTGACGGTTTTGCGTTTCTTTGGCATTTTTTCCTTTTGGTAGCTTCTACGTTGTCAGCAAGTTGTTTCCTCTTACGACAGATAAGGGGAGCACCACCGTCATCCTCACTGGATTGGGTGGCCTTGCACCAAGACAGCACAGTCCCTCTCTTCTTCTGCTTCTCTTCTCATTGAGAGACTTATACTTTTCTTAAAGACTTTTGATCTGATCCCTGAGTAGCTGCTTTTCCTCGTTGGGATCAGACTTCTCGATATCGGACATGGGATCAGTGTCAACTGCCCTGGATGGCACAACACCCTATCCGATGCCGCCACTCGCGCTACTTTTCTGGCTTTGGGCCTTTTTAGGGGACCGGTGCTTCCACCTACACTCTTAGTGTGAACGGCCCCCTTCTTGCCAACGCTCGTCACCTTCGACCCACTGGCTCCACCCAACCCACCGGTTTTAGGATCGGGCTTCTTGGTATTTTTGGCCTTCTGTTTCTTCCCCCGAGGAGAAGATGGGCGGGGAAAAGTTGGGGAAATAAAAGGGCAAACGCACGCAACGTATCAATCGGGACACATTAGCCACTTGGGCCTAAGTCCCCCGAACATTATTCTCCTTGTTGTAGACCTTCTTTGCGTCTCGGTAGGAGACACCCATGTTGGTCCTCAACTTATGAATAGCAGTCTCCTTCACGTAAGCGGGACATTTATGATTTGTCAGCTGATGACCGACGCGACAGTTGGAGCAAAGGACTTAGTCAACACTTTGCTTGATCACGCACGTCGACGATGCCCGGGCTGGACACAACACAACTCTCACCTTTTTATCACTAGTCAGCTTCGAGATCTGCCTCAGCTTTGCAGCATCGGCAGGATCACTGACCTCGAACACACGGCATGCCGTGTGTTGGACAGTCGATGTCACATCGTGGTGGTCCCAGGTTACGCTTTGTTCACCTTCGACTGCCTCCATCAGTGGGCAATCTTATCATTAAGTTTATTTTAAGCCAGGGTCCGACAACCCTCAGAGACCAAATTGATAGGAGGCATCATCAGATTCTTACGAAACTGACCCTTTCATGCCGAACCGCCGGAGTCGAGTTGCAGCTCTATTCATTAAGGGATTCAAAAGTAGGTCAGTGCCTCACCCCTATCAAACTGACTGGAAACATAAGACGGCAGGTTCCATCGGTTTGTCGAATTGCTCCGTTGCTTCCTCGTTGAAGCATCACGAAGGTCCATATGAGTCATTACAGCCCATATTCCACCAGAACCAACCCTAGCTATCACGACTCTGTCGTCTACTTGTTTAGTCGGTCCAGTATATAAACTGACTCCCGCCGAAAAGGATAAACACGGTAGTCGGGGGCCCTAAGACCCCTAGTCATGTCTTGTGACCTCAGGGGCCCCATGCACACACTCAGCTCCTTCGAACCACCCTGTACTTATTCGCATACTATGCAGTGACGCTTCACCGCCTAGCATCACACCAAGCATCAGAGTTCAGGCGCCATGAGGTCACAAGTCAACAGATTGACTGACCACGGTCGGATACCCAGATACGAGTGTTCATTGGCGCCTGCCTTAGCGCGGTTCGTCGTGGATGGGAACCTCTGTCATGGATGCTCTGTCATGGATAAGCGCAACAAGGTAGGTAATGTCACTTTATGGTGGAATTAATCAACTAATGTAATTTCTGGATTGCCAAAAATATCTGAAATTTCTGGTTTGCCAAAAATATCTGAAGAATGCAGGATTTCTAGATTAAGTACTTGAAGAAAATTGTAAAGCAGTCATGGTGCTCCGCAGGCATGAAATAAAGAAAATATAGCAAAGCGATATGGTGAATTTTGAAATAAAGAAAATATAGCAAAGCGATATGGTGAATTTTGTTGTTTTGAAGTTTATTTTTTTAAAGATTTCGTAACTGGAAAAGTGAATGCACCTGGGTAATGGGTTTTGAGAAATTTCTAATCGGACAAGAGCTGATCTGAATAGTTAAGGCTTTCTTTGCAAGTTTGGTAAATCCAATGTTTTTAGTCAAAGCTAGATGCCGTGCTGCTTGAACGTCAAAAAGCGGAAGTCACTCAAAAACAGAATGCCTTATTCATCTTATTTCAATCAGTAATTTTGAAAAAACAAATGTAACACCGTTCGCATATTTCACTAAATTCAGCGTAATTTAGCAACCACACGAAACCCTCTGTTGAATAACCCGAACAATTTCATTACTTTTCCAACTTTTCCGTAAACAATGCTTATCTTAGAACCACACCCATTTGTCATTTGGGTCTCCACGGTTATCTGAGTTCGTTCCCTCGCAAGGTCAACGACCAGCAGCACAATCAACTCCAAACGGATAAGATTCCCCTTGGCACTCGCCTCAACTGACTGAGCCTTCGGGGACAATTTGCAACCTGGGCAACCGCAATTGGAAGAACCCCAGAAGAACATGTCAAAGAAGATCCCGTCCACGCAAACTGATTTAGATCGTCTCCGGGCTGAAGTTTAGTTGTAATCAACCAACTCCGGAAATTAATTACTGCCTTTTCATTTCGGCCAAAAATTTGCCACTCCATCTTCTGCTGCTCAGATGTTTGGCGTCGTTTTTGCCGTCTTCTTACTCCCAGTCAAACTGAATGCGCCTGCAAAAGTGGTAATTTAATACCCTCTTATTATTTATCTAGCTCATGGATTCATATCCTCTCGGGTCACCACCTCCCCCGAATGTTGCTGATGGAGGATTCTCTATTCTTCTTTTTTTTTCCTGGACCAGAATGCGAGGGTAGAACTTTTGCGAACGCAAAGGTGTGAGTGGATCGATTTAATGCAGGGGAGATTCGTATCAATTCGAGACGGGAATGAATCGGAACTTTATCTTGGTTGGTTTTGGAGGGTTAATTTTTGCGCCACGATGGGAGTGATTGTAATTGAAGTCATTTATTTCGGGTTA
Organism: Aedes koreicus; assembly: GCA_024533555.2. NCBI lineage: Eukaryota > Metazoa > Arthropoda > Insecta > Diptera > Culicidae > Aedes > Aedes koreicus. The sequence goes on from JAHHFK020004569.1 coordinate 397,719, forward strand.
TTGTGAGCTTTCGGCTATCACTACTGCATCGGAACATTCATTTTATAGTTGATGGCAGATTTAAAATTAACGACTGTTGTGATTCTAAACCATCTCGGAACTTAGCCTAACTCACAGGCAATGTGTTTTTTTTTTGGTATTGGGATTCTTTCAACACGGTCATTAATTTCGTCCGAGTCCGGCTGATCCGAGGCATGAATGTATGTCTCCGTCGGTGGGTTTAAAAATTTCAGTCGCGTGCCAATTTCATTATTCACAAACATCTTTCAGCGGATGTTTTTCGACTAGGAGATTTTACAGATGAGACAACTGATGGTTTAAGACATCATCCCGTTTTTTTGTGTGACTTCTCGATTGAGTTATTTAATTTTTTCCGGACATATCTTTCTCGTCTTCTTCGATCCAGCTGTTTTTCTGGGCAAGGCGAGAATAGGAATATTATAAGTGTAAACTGTTTAATATATTTTTATAGTTTTCGAATAAGATGGATGTTGATTAATAAAACAAGCCGTGTCATTAAAAACATCGTTTCATGTGTTTTTGAATGTTTTTGACTGTGGGTGCTAATCGCTTGATAGTTATTCTGAAGTACAGCGCCTTATAGACTGGTTCATGGTAAGGAAAACCTACACTACAACTGTCATTTGCTAAGATGGTAAGATTCCCTTGGGGATTGCTCTCAAAATTTAACTTTTTGATCATTGCAAATTCAACATCCTTCTTATCAGCACAGGGCGCGCCAATGCAAATTAAGAACTACCACGTGTAGATTGAAAGATAGCTTGAAAGCATGATAAATGGGTCCTCCCTTATCTCAGTCGGTAAAGGCTACAAAGCAACACCGTGCTGGAGGTGGCTGTGTTCGATTCCCGGTCTGGTCTAGGAATTTTTCGTTAAGGAAATTTTCTCGACATAGGGTATGATTGTACTTCCACACAATCGTTTTAAAGCAAAAATGGTACCTGGCTCTAAATTAATAACCGTGGAAATGCATTTAGAACACTAAGTTGAGAGCAAGCAATAAGCTAATTGTGAAATTAGTAAGCTTGAAATACTAAAGAAGAAGAAGTTGAAAGCATCAGCCAAAACAGGAGTGAATTCACTTAAAAAACAGACCGTAGCTATTCGGTGAAAATGAAGCTTTTATCATCCTTTGGCAAATCTAGTTACGATTCATTCAACTGTTTGAGTGACGTGTAAAAAAATGGAGATATTTGTGTTACGATTCTAAAATTTAAGTGTTGTGCTAACACAGACATCAGTGAAGATGCCATGATGTGCAGGAGCATGAGCATGATCATGATTGACCGAACGAGGATGCTACTCCATTATTGCAAAATCAACTATAATTACACAGAGAACGAACAGATGATGCTTGGGACTAACATACATCCTAAAGGATTAGCAATTATTGATCCAAGGCAATACCAGCGCCTGCCCGCCCAAATGCCCAGGATGGCCTCTGCTGTATACGGAAGTTGTCTCCATTCTATTCGTTTCATGGCTGCATCTCGCCAGTCTCACAGTCTGCGAAGGGTCCACCTCTTCTTCGTGTACCCGTCGGTTCGATTTCGAGAATCATTTTACCTGGACACTCGATGGACATTCTTACGACATGCCCAGCCCAGCGTAGTCAACGGATTTTGGCGGTGTGTAGGATGGGAGGTTCTCCCAGCAACTGATGCAATTCGTGGTTCATTCGCCTATCTGAACTCCACCGTAGATCGTACGCAGCACCTTCCGTTCGAAGACACAAGTTGGTCCTCCAGGCGCAAAATATATGTTTCGTGGCCGTAGAGGACTTCCGGTCTAATCAATGTCATGTAGATGGTCAACTTTATAAAGATTGGACTCGGAAACAATGCTCACTTTGTTTTGGGTGTAGCTATTTATCGCGTGGTTAAAAATTAATGAAATTTTGAGTAATACTAGTGGAGTGTTATGTTTATGTGTGCAAAATTTTATCACGATCTGTCAAGTAGTTTTCAAGATGCATTCGAAACAAGAAGAGCTACACCAGCAAATCTTGGGCGCGGTGATCGATAATCCTGGTCAGTCGCACAGATGGATCGGCAAAAGGCTTGGAATCCACCATTCCACCGTGTCCCGCGTTGTGAAGATGTTCCAGGAGACGAAGACCATCGAGCGGCGCGCTGGAAGCGGCCGAAAACCGAAAACGGAATACCCACAGAAAGCGCGGAAGATAAGGCAGTACTTTAAGAATAACCCGAACCTTTCCACCCGAGACGTGGCCAAAAAGGTCAACTCGTCGAAGTGGTTCATCCAGCAGACCATGAAGCGGGCTGGGCTACGTGTTTTTAAGGTCAGGAAGGCGCCAAACCGAACTCACAAGCAAAACACGGTGGCCAAATTGCGTGCGCGGAAGCTGTACCGTGAGTGGCTGGTCAAGTCAGGCTGTCTCGTCATGGACGACGAGACATATATCAAGGCGGACACAAAACAAATCCCCGGCCTCGAGTTTTTTTTGTCGGTACGTCCCGCATGGAGGTTCCGGAAAAGTTCCGGAAGAGAAAGATGGACAAATTCGCGAAGAAGTACCTGTTGTAGCAGGCGATCTGCGAGTGCGGACGGTACAGCAAGCCGTTCGTTACAACCAGCACCATAAACGGGCAGATTTATCGAGAAGAATGCTTGCAGAAGCGCTTGCTGCCCTTCCTCCGCTCTCACCGTGGTCCCACGCTGTTCTGGCCGGATCTCGCTTCGTGCCATTACGCCAAGCCTGTAATGGATTGGTACGAAGCGAAGGGCGTTAATGTGGTCCCGAAGGAGGCGAACCCGCCAAATACACCAGAACTTCGTCCGATCGAAAAGTTTTGGGCGATAATGAAGAAGAAGTTGAAGAAAAGCGGAAAAACATTCATAACCGATGGAGCTTTGAAGAAAAATTGGGAGAATTGTGTAAGGAAGATGGACAAAGCCTCGCCCAAGAATCTCATGAGATCTTAATCCCTGAAAAGTTGAGAAGTATCCGATTTAAAATGAATTTTTGGTGATCATTTTTGTGTGTCCCTTTTTTTCCTAGTCCAGTCTTTAGTTCGGCGAACTTTGTTCGATCTTCGTCCTTTTGAGTCCAAAGTACGTACGATTACTAGCGATAATGTATTTCTTATCTCTCTCTGGTGTCTTTAGTGGCGGTCACCAATGAGCCCAGATACAAGAATTCCTCTTCCGCCTCGATTTCATCATCGTCGAACTGAACTCGTGGTGGGAAACTAACTTTGTCTTCTCGTGAGCCTCTTCCCTAAATGTATTTTAACGCATTTGCTAGCTTCAGCCGTACATCAGACATGTTTCCGTCATCGTCTCAAAGTTGCGTGCTACGAAGTAAGCATGAGTGAAGTCATAATAAACGTTTTCGTTGTTGTCATGGATGCTGTACTCAGAATTAAACTTCAGTGTCAATAGCAGAGAGAAATGATTTCAGCAGCTTTTGACAAGTGGTGTCGGAGCTTGAAGAACAGAACATTTTTGACCCAATTCGCTAATTATCTTCGCTAATGAAATATAGATCCAGCAAATCTTCGCTAATGAAATATAGATCCAGCAAACGGTAATTCGTACTCTCCTAAAAAAGTGAACCACCATCACACTTTGTGAGTATGCCCGACAGCATGCTTACTTTTAGTATGAATCGGTCCACATCGGCCCTCAAGTTTCAAAGAAATTGTCTTGTCTTTCCAATGAAAAATCGCCATTACTCTTTTTGAAAGCCCCAACAACTTTTTCACTTTAGATTCAGTTCAAATCGCCAATAAACGGAGTTAAAAAAAACTCTTATGAAATAAGTTACCATCAAACTTTGTGAGTTTGATGGTAATTTATTTCATAAGAAATAAACGCAATCGCATCCCAACCAATACGCGAATTAAAAAAAAACATATTTGCTATCCAAATGAAGTAAACCACCACCTCAATTTGTAAGTACCCCCAACCTCCTTAGCGTAATTGGACACATATTTGTCCCACTAGAACAAAATTGCTCCCAACATGACAATTACGCGTGAATATATAAAGTGGGATTCAATTATGAAATGCATGTTAATTGTATGTAATATTGTAGCAGTAATCCAAAAAAAAAAAAATATTTTTAATTTTTCAAAACAAATATTAAAACACGAATATTAACAACGACATCGAAAAAGTTGTTCGTTCAATGATTGTCCTTATACAGCCATTCCATCAAATACCGATATAGTGGGTCTCAGAATTTCGCGAAAATTTGTAGTTTTGTTCCTTATCACAAAATATTAGACACGTATTTTTTTTATTTGTTCGTTAGGGTGACCAATTCCATATTAGGGCGGTTCCAAAAATCGATATTTTTCGACTCCGAAAATCACTTTTTTCACGAAATCATATCTTTTGAACCACTGGGCCGATTTCAACTGTTGGGATACCAAATCTAAGATAATTAAACATACTTTAGAAAAAAAATATGATGGCATTGAAAAATTACAATTTTGTACTCTAAAACATTGATTGTATTTGTATTTTGCGATTTTCATGATGTCTGACCAGAGGGCTCTTACGATTTTATATTTATTATAGATTGCTGTTGAGTATCATACATTTTTACAGGGATTTATAGATATGTAAATAAAGATGCATAGAGTACGTATCAAATACAGGGTGCGGCAGAAAATAATGCAAAAATGTTCAAACTTGAGTATTGGGTTAATTCGTGTAGCTAGTGACTAATTTCTGTCGAAAGTGTATTTGTTTATGTTTACTTTCAAGTGCATCCAAACATTCTATTTGTTTTATTGCAAAATCGTCAAAATGTTCGCGAAAGAAGTGATCATCAGTTTGTTGCTCGCCCAGAAGAAGCCGAAAGAGATTGCCAAGGTGGTAGGGTGCCATTTGGCAACAGTTTACCGCATAAAAAAGTCCCTGCAGGATGGTCCTAAGCAGCGGAAGCCGGGAAGCGGACGTCCGCGCTTTGCACGCACGCCGAACGTGATCAAATCGGTCCGTGCAAAAATTGCTCGCAACCCGGTGCGTTCCATAAGAAAACTTGCAGAGGAAGCCAATATTTCGGAGAAATCCATGCGGAGAATCATCAAAGAAGACCTGCATGCATCTTCCAGAGCCAGAGTGAAACGCCACTTGTTTACGGACCGGGTCAAGGAACTGCGAGTGACTCGTTCCAAGAGATTGGAAAGAGAAGGAAGAAAAATGATAATCCTGTTCTCCGACGAAAAGCTTTTCAGCATCGATGCTGTGGCCAACAGCCGCACGGACCGGTTCATTTCACCGCAGAAAATGGAGAACGTTCCGGAAAAAGTGATATTCAAATTTCAAACCAAGCATCCGGCTGGTGTCATGATGTTTGGCTTGGTGGCGTCCAACAGTTTGAAAATGCCGCCTGTTTTCATTGATGCTGGAGTTGAAATCAATACCGAAGTGTATATCGGTATGTTAAACGACCAAGTACTTCCCTGGGTGAAGACCAACTTCTCCGAGGACCAAAACGTTGTCCTACAGCAGGATGGAGCGCCGTGTCACACGTCCAATCGAACTCAACAATGGTTGAACGATAACATGAAGTTTGTGGCCCCCTAGCAGTCCAGATCTTAATCCGTTGGATTATTCGATTTAGGTATATGTTGAAGCACGAGCCTGCAAAACATCACACCCTAGTGTGAAAACCCTGAAGTCAACCATAACACCATCATGTCGGAGGACTACGTCCGAAAGGCATGCTCTGGCTTCCGGCGTCGGCTCGAGGATGTTATTAATAAAAATGGAGGACACATTGAATAAATTTGTTTAAAAGGACTTTATAAAGATAACTGCACTCGAAAATGTTGATGTTATTGCTTGAATTAGTTGAAAAAGGGATTTGAAAGAAATAGAACAAATTTTCGCATTATTTTCTGCCGCACCCTGTAGAGTACTAAGAAAGTAAATTTAGTAAATGTATTTGTCACGGACAATACGACACCCCAAATGACAAAATGGTGCAGGCACCCCAAATAAACGAAAACGACATACATAACATTATGTATTCTTGCTTATATTCTACTTCTGCTGTTATAGGCTTGGTTATGAATACACTTAGGTCTTTTTTACACGGTTTGTTTTCAGCGATAACTCCAGAACGGAACAACTTATCGTCCTAATTCGAATCACATTTTACGTTTTGGGCAAAAAGTTATCATATGGCAGTTTTTCAAAAAAATCACAAATTTTGCTGTAAATACTCAAAATTTTAAAAACTGTATTTTGACCATTGCATGAAAAGGTAACACATGCATACAAAATCGAAGCAATTTAAAATGTTTAGGGATGCGAATTTATCAACTCTATTTTTTTTACACGGTTTCATAGTAAAAGTGGAACGTAAAAAAAACCTTAGTGTATTTTATGGAATTGTTATATATTGAATTCTAAATTTATTTATTTTCTTCGAAATGTCCCAACGCCGATATAAAAGTTGGAGTTGTTCGGAGATCCATGCCGAAGTCACGAGTTCGAATCACACCCCGGATAAGTCACAAAAATACCCAAAGATGTTCGAACGGGAGATGAACCAGCCGGAGGCTGAAAATCTCGATAGTAATGCAAGTGTATGTAAGGTAAAAAGAATCCGTATTTAAAACTAGAATACAATTTAAAAAAAAAAGTATCATCTAAGATTGCAACTCCACACTTAACCAGGAAAACCAAACTCGACCAGCGTATTTTCATAATTCTTGTCACGTCCACCGCGATACGCAAGCTGTTGCCCCTAGTCAGTACTCAACAGTGCAGCTTTCGTTGATGTTGCCATCGTCGACGTTGTCGTAGTTTGCGGTTTCTTTCCCAACACTGAGGAGCAGAAGTAAGCGTACACCGGATCGACGGCGTCGATGACGAAGGACCAAAAACAAAGGCAATAAAGCATGGAAAGCTGTCTACGGGTAGCCGACTTCGAAGGTTGGTCGGCCGGCAGATGAAAATAACAGGTTTTGCACTAGTTCCGAACGACGTCTGTTCCGAATTTCGTGTCGGTATCGAACGAGACGGAGACGAAATTGGGAATCAAAAACCAAACGCAGCTGTCGTATCAATAAATTTTAATTTATTATCCTTTCCGGTATAGAGGGCTTGTTTTTTTTTTCGAGTGTTACCTTAAGGTGTTGATGTTTTGTCTTGTGGAAGCACCAGGCAACCGATAGGGGAGTGAAATAGACTTCACCTAGTTGAAACAAGAAGGCCCCGTAAATGAGGAATTCGATATTAAACATAAATTACACAATTCAATTAGTTCAAGAATGTGCCCACTTATCAATTCAGCAGGTGAACCTCGCATCGAGAGAACAGGTGTTTTCAACACGTCCAACGTAACTGCTACATATTGCTCAAACCGAATGCGAAATACCAGTATGGGCATTTCGCCAAAAATAAAATATTAAACATCAATTAGCGCTGGTGGGCACAGGCCGCGTGAAATGACCTTTTAAGGAAGGACCCAACATACAGCTGATTGAGGAGAAAAACAGCCCGCGTTGAAACGCTTAAACCGGAATATCCATTATCTCATCCACCTTATGATTGTAGTAAACTTGTATTGCTACAATTTATCATGCTGCCTCGCACCATGGGCTTCTCCTCGCACGTCACTTATTGGTGGTAGATTGTTCAAAATTATGTTTCCGCGTGCCCAAGCAGATGTGAATTAAGCCTTCTTCGACCGATCGTTACACTGAAAGAAAACAGACATGTAGTATCATGACTAATCGAGACGGAAAAAGCCACTTCTATTCACCGTCGCCTACCTGCTGTGCCGTATAATTCGCACGCAGTTAATTTAAGAACAGTGACAATGAATGTCGCGACGGTTGCTTTTTGACTTTTGAGCGGCAAGGGTTAAAATGTCACAACAACTTCGGCTATCAACGTTTAATTTTCGAAATTGATAAACATGGTTTGGGCGGCGGCTGATTACCGCCACGAAGGGCATCTGTTCCCCGTGGGTTTGGCTCGATCGCGTGAAACCGGGAATCAGCTTTTTGCGCTTATCACCTGTCGTCTGGCCCGGAATGTATTCGTTGAATTTATTGAACTTACTTCATTGGTGGACCATTTCAGAGGGTCGAGGTTTGACAAGGTGATAACAATAGCTTGCGTCACAGCACGACAGCTGCTTAGGTATCTCTCTCGCACTACTTCGTGTCGGTGGAAACACCTTATTTTCAAAAAGGAATCAATCAACTTTGTCGTAGGGTTTTTTTGGAAGCTTGGATTCCTTAATCTTGTTTGGATGTTATATTCATATACAATATTGTTACCTTTGAATTCGTTATTTCCATGCGAGGAGCTTTTCCGCCCTTATTTCAGTATTTTAAAGGGTGTCTAGGATGATATTGAATCACATTAAATAATTCGACAAAATTCAGTCTTTCATCTTATTGTCATGAAACTTTCACAGTTTTAAATGAAACGAGTCAACGAAGTTGATCCATCTTTCTTTGGAACAATTTTGACTCCAATCCCCGTTTTTTGCCTGGACACCACTGTAAAGGTTTTGCATACTTTTTGGCACATTTATTCTTGTTTTATTCATTCCTTCAACTTTGAGATACATTACTTATTATGTTTTTATTGCGAACAGTGCGCCAAATTTAAATTATTGCTTAACAAAAGCCCTACGCTCAATTTTAAACTACTTCTATTCAATTTCATAACCTGCCGAGCGCTATCGGACCTATCGATACTTTCTCTTCACATCTTTGGTTCTAGCAGAAATTGCTGTTCACTACTGGGATCCCATGATGTTGGGAAGATATTTTTAATTTCAATACTTTGAGATGCTTACGAAGATTCCGCTTCAGAATCGGTCGCAGCTTCTGTGATCTCAGAGGATTGAAATCTTTCGGCGCAAAATTGACATAATAGGACCATTGTTAGATTTCAGAAAAGGAAGAAGTCGATGTTAGAGACATTCTTCTAAACTCCAACAAATCGTTTGCCAAATCATGAGTTTCTTGGCCAACTTCGATAATTTCTGCTTCCCGAGATTTTCCGGAACATCAAACTTGTTTTAAGATTGAATCTGATTGAAGTGCTTCACAGACAGCTATGTTCAGAACAGTAGGGGGCTATTCATAAACCACGAACACTTTTCTGGGGGAGAGGGGGGGGTCTGACCAAAGTCTACGCTCCATACAAAATTTCAAAAAATTATATGGAGAAAAGTCTGCCATGGAGAAGGGGAGGGGGGTCGGAGATGTTCAAAAATAAGTTTACGTGGTTTATGAACAGGCCCTAGCGACAAAAGCCAATTTCTATATGAAATGGTCAACTTTGATGTGATGTAACTTTGTTCGCTTATGATGAATTAAGCTGAAACCATTGCCTTAAAACTAAATATTTATTACTTCGAGATGCAAAACTTTTTTTTTCAATTGCCTGTCAAAGAGTTAGACTCTAGGTGAAATTGTTCAAAATAATAGCAATTTTTGGCTAAGAAATTTGTGTACCGCAAACCTTTTTTAGTTTTGTACATTTTTTTACTTGTTTGTACATTTGTAAATGGGGTATGGATTGTTAATATGCATTATGGATATGGATTTCCTGATATGGATTTCCCGACAAACTGATGCGGTTGGTCAAAGCAACGATGGATCGAGTTTTTTAAAGTTTGTTACCAAAGTTCACACTCGGGACCACATTTACGATTATTCTTAGCATGCTTAGAGATTATTTAACGAAGAAAACCCACAAAAAAGTAGTTCTATATACCATGTTCTTATTGAGATACAGGCAGCCGAGTTGACAATTGCCAACACAGAGTTTTGTGATCCACACCAGAATTTCCATAGGTACATGACAACTTATTTTAGTACCTACAAACAGTAAAAAAAACGAAGCTAACAGTGCTTCAACTTATCAATGTGTATAGTGAAAATCGTGTTATATTATGAAAAACCGCAAAAATATTGATATTTTTAATGCCCCAGGACAACAATCCTCTAGAGTCACTTATGCAACTTTAGAGGGTTGTTGACCTGGGGCATTTACAATATCAGTAGTTTTGCGGTTGTTCATAATATCACACGATTTGCGTACATCTGTGAAAATATTCCAACTATAGAAAGATCGAAGTGTGCTTTGGCCACGAGCTGACGTGTTTTTTTTCACCTGTCATGTTTTTTCGCTCGTTTTCGTTATTTTCAAAATGATAATTCTTGAAGTTCCCATAGTATAATCCAGTGCCTTGTTAGTACGTTGTGAACATTCTGATCGCAATCAATCACTCATATCAACGGCCACTTTATGGGTGACGAAAAATGTTCACGAGTTTTGCGAGTGATTGAATTTAAAAAAAAAACGGATTGATGGTGGTGTGGTGGTTTTCATTAGAAGGCGAATTCATTTGTTTAAAGTGCTTTGTTCTGAAGTGCGTTTCTTTTAATTTATGGACTCCAAGATTTCTGGAAACTGAACCCCCAGTATGGTGAAGCCGGCACTGGCAGAAGAATGAAAGTTTAGACAACGAAAATGTGTGAATTCTGCAGCAAGAAGGAGACTGAGATTTAATTCGTTGGATGATGCAGGGTGAAACAAACTATAACCTGAACTGCCAGGCTGCAGTAGACTTCTTGGTGAGCTCGTACCATTTTGTTTAGCAGAATATTGTTCGTAGATTGAGTAGAAAACCAATCGCAACTATCAGAAATTTTGTCGTTCGAGGCCACATTGAGATGGGAACTCAATTATGTTCTTGTACAGTGTGTTTCTGTTGAAGCAAGTTTTCTTGCACCTTTTCTGTAGAATTCTGTAGAACTAAACTTTGCAGCGATAGAAACAAATAATTTCATGAAGAAGGAGGAGCTCCAAACCGTCACTAGGTGTGGTCCCGTGTGTGGTCCTCCCTTAGCTCAGTCGACAAAGCAACACCACGCTGGAGGTGGCTGGTTCGATTCCCGGTCTGGTCTAGGAATTTTTCGTTAAGGAAAATTTCTCGGCTCCCTGGGCATAGCGTATGATTGTACTTGCCACACAATCATACTAATGCAAAAATGGTACGTGGCATCGAAAGCTCTTAGTTAATAACTGTGGAAGTGCATTTAGAAAACTAACTTGAGAGCAAGCAATAAGCTAATTGTGAAAGCAATAAGCTTGAAATGCTAAAGAAGAAGAAGAAATGCGTGTGTGTATGGAAGAATGTGTACGTTTTTGTCGGTCTGGAAATAGTGGTCTTGTAGTTAGCACAACCGGCTGGTTGTCATAAAAAGTTTATGAAAAAGCTGGAATTTTATCTCAGTTTTACATAACGTGCGATTGACATCGTATTAATGGGTTTGGGAAGAAATAACATAATTTTTTTGAAAATTTGATTTTATCTCTTTATGAACACTTTTGTTTTTATTTCTTTATTGAAAACTGTATTTCATTTTATATAAATAAGCATGTTTATTTTTACTTGGTCATATAATTAGCACATGTTACTTTTTGAAAAAAAAAAGAAGAGCAACGAAAAATCCATCATCTTTTCCAGTTATGATTAATACTTAGTGGGAAACCCTTTCTAAGCAAAAACTTCTTCCAATATCGGTAGACTTTCGTTGGCACCTTTGGATAGGGATACTCTACCGTCATTCTTGAGCTGTATTCTAAAGCTCGGTCTAATTCTTGGGTATCTATTTTTTTTAAATTTTGATAGGCTGTTTTATGTCGTTCCACAAATTCTCAATGAGATTGAGATCAGGACTTTGTGCTGATAAATCAATGCGCTGTTCCACGAATACGTTTGTACAGATGTTGACCCATTCTGATATCGATCTTTGCAATATGTTCAACGCCATGCTATGAAAAAGCAGCCCATACCATTATGCATCCTCCTCCGTGCTTGACAGTCTATACAGTATACTTCAGAATAAGCTTTTGCTTAGGTGGGCACCAAACGTGTCAAACCATCGGATCCGATTACATTCCGATTCGTCACTCCATAATACATTTCGCCATAAGGTGGTCAGCTTGTTTTGAAACATGTTTGAAGCCGTCGGATTCTTTTTCGAAACCAAAGGAGGGTTTACATGGATAGACATTATACAACAAAATACAAATAAATTTGAAGAATGAGAAAGGCTAGCAAGAGGAAAGGAAAAAGTAAAGTAAATAATAGAAGAAATTAAAAAACAATCAGAATCTAGAAACGAGTGATCACAAATAAAGTTGTATATTAAAATAATGCAATGTTGTTGCTGCAATCCAAGAAATCAAGTTTTCGCTCACAACCCGTTTTTTTTTATATTCTCAGGCCTTCTTCTCTTTTCAGTGAGCGAGTAATGGCGCTATAACTATAAGCCATATTGGGCTAGGACTATAGTTAATGCTTAAGTTCCAACCATTTGAAGAGAAATGAAGCATCACTTAACCTTCTCATACTAGATGCTCCCAACGACCGTTTTAAATAAAATTTGGTTAAGAACACCAAACAGGGCATTCTGATTATCTATTCTCTCTGACTATTTATTTCCATTTTCCTTTTATGTATACGTGGCCAGGTATCTTCTTGATGTATGGACGTGGCCAGGTGAGCGATCGAGGAGTGTCTTCGTGGAGATTATTGCGTGAAGAAATGTATCAGTATCTGGTTCCGTTTCATTGTGACATGCAATGTCTTCAACGAATTATTTCTCATCATAGCTCCATCAACGTGGTGTGCAAACATCAATGCAATGCTATGCTATCTGTGAAAAGATTCCAACTAAACTATGGGAGCAGGCTTACAGGATGACAGATCGATTTGAGCGTGTTAATGAGGATTTTCTCAATGCTAAATTCGGGAATAAGCGTTTCTTGAAATCGAACCACAAAGTGGATGCGCTCTTACTTATCTGGTCGGAGGGCTTTCGTCAAATTAACCGGTAGTCAGGCATGCGTCTTCTCGGTCACGTCAGGTGTACCATAAGGAAGCGTTCTGGGACCACTGATTTTTATATAGCTCGTGAATGACTTGTTCTTTCAGCTGAAATCGCGCTTTCTCCTCTACGCTGACGATCTAAAAATCTACAAAGTTATATCATCGCATCTCAACGGTTGCGGTCTTCAGGCTGCCATCGACTAGATTCTGTTATGGTGCTCTGAGAATGGAATGGAACTGAACATCAAAAATGAATGGAATGGAACTGAAAATCAATCCCGAACAGAGTTTGATTACTCCATCAGCTCAGAAGCTATAGAGCGTGTTCAAGCAATTCGTGACCTAGAGGTTACTGTAGATACGAAACTCCGGTTCAATGAGCATATTAGCACAACTACCGCAAAGGCCTTTGCAGCACTGGGATTTATCCGTCGCAATACAAGGGTTTTCACCGATATATATGCTCTCAAGGCACTGTACTGTTCGATCGTTCGTAGCATCATGGAGTACGCTGTTAGTGTGTGGTCGCCTTATCACTCAGTGCAGATTATCTGGATGGACAGGGTTCAACGCAATTTTGTACGGTATGCTACCTGACTATCCGAGTCGTTGTAGGCTGATCGATTTAGAAACATTAATGCACAGACGTACTACAGAGGTTATTTGTTTTTGACCTTGTCGAAAGTAGTGTAGATTGCTCTGCGCTGTTGCAAAACGTAATCTTTTATGCACCTTCTCGCCAGCTTCGTGACCGTAGTTTATTTGCAGTCAGTCGCCATAGACCTACGTATGAGCGAAACAACCCTTTTGATAACTATGTTAGATCGTTTAACAATGTGAGTGCTATTTTTGATTTTAATACGTCTAAATGTGTGTTTAAGAATAGAATTAGAAACCTAGGTTAAATACCAGTCTGTTGAGTTGTTTTTTTTTTTAATTCGAGACGAAGAACAATAAATAAAAAAACCTATAGCTTCATCTGGACGTCGTGGGCGGCCATCAAAACAATTCAATGAGTTAAACGACTGCAGTAAACGGCGGACGATAAGTAACGAGCTGATCGATCCAAAAGTGGATACGATAGAGAAGGTGCTTTTGGCAGTAAGGAGAACGGCGTACAACCGTTGTGAAACCAACCTTGTGAAAATAATTGGTAACATTTTAAAGAACAGTGACAATGTTGCCAAAATGTTCATCGCCCTAAAAGATTCTTGAGGCATGATGTCTGCTGAAGAGGCATTTGAGTACTTCCTCGATTGTGCCATGACCAAATATGTGTACGATAAGACACATAAAAAAAATTCCCATGACATAAGTAAAACTACGTTAAAAATCAGATCAGAGAACCCAACGATTTAAAAAAAATATCATTTTAAATTTAGGTTAATCTTAATTTGTGAAACTCATCAGAAAATTTTAACAGAATCCTTCACGTGATCATTATTAGAGACGCTAAAAAACATTTATGCTAGAATTCGATTTCGATTGGTTAACTGTAATTGAAAGGAAATCAAATCCCTGGTTTATGTTTACTAGCATTTTCCATAGAATGTATTGTGCAATATGCAAGCTAACAACGTCTTCACTCGGCCAAATCTGGAAATAGAGCCACGATCGCGATAAACCGAAGATAAAGTCGATTGAAAGAATCGATCAACGAAGATAGGCTCTTTTCAAATGTTACGCGAGAGTTCCTTCAGTTTTCTCGGAGAAATGACATCCTGAGTTGAGAAATATGTATCAAACCATGCCCGACCAAAATTCAAACACAAATCCATGCCAAATCCGTGAAATGATTTAGTTGATTGAGATATGATTTTTTTCTAGAAATTTTTGCTTTAATAACGCTTTTAACATTTGTTAAATTTTCCTTGTATGTGTGTCAGATGATGGACAATATAATCATAAGCATAGATCAACCTCAAATGACTGGAAGAAACATGAATTAAATAGGATGTCAGATCATCTGAATATGAAATATATTTTAACTCATTATTCAACATCACACTCTGACAACAAGCCTAGATGTGGGAAGGAGCTGATTAAAAATTTCTTCCGATACTCGCGATCAAATTTAAAACACGCATTGTCAAAATTTAGGCGAACTTCTTCAGCAGGTAGGAAACTGAAGGTTTTCAAGAAGATGTATTTCAAATCTGCCAAATGACAGTAAGTAATTGGTAATCGATAATGATTCATTCATTGAATCATCAGCCCGATAGATAGAGTTTATGTTCGTATCATTAAATGTGAAATAATTTGGTTAATATAGGAGTTTTAGACGTATTACTATACATATCAACTGATGAAAACTGTCACCTCAGATTGAGCCGTTTCCTACCCTAAATAAGGGCGAATCAGATTTCATCGACAAGCCTTATTTTAGAATTTTTTTATTCTAAAAGAGGGAAAGTCGATGAAGTCTGGTTCGCCCTTATCCAGGCTCTATCTTGAAATTGTAGCGTAGCAAAAAGTACCGCAAACGCATTTTTAACTGTTCTATAAAGTCGTAAAAAAATCTCACAACCTTATGTATATCTGTAACGTACTTTCACCCTTTGGAGCTAAGTATTATATTATCGCAATTATCAGCAAATATATCTTCAGCAACTCCAAAACATCTCGCTCCCATCAAACTGCCAACCCTTTAATCTCAAAAGATGTCTAAAATCACTCTATAAACACACCGCTTTCAAAGCGCTGATGAAACTCAATTTCCATAATTAGAAAATCGCACCTGGCACCCAATGTCAGTGCAATTAATCACCTTAAACAAGTCCTTAAAACCTGCTTCGCCAGCGAAGAAGCTAAACCAACACCTGGAACGGTCGATTGCAACCCAACGGCAAGATTAATTCACTCTCAGTCTCAATATTCCTGAATGAAAACGACCGACCGTTTTCCCGAAACCAAAAAAGATTTTCCTCCGAAAAAAAAAACAGAGCGAACGAGGGAAAAACTCTTCCTGGTATGAAAGGTTCGTCGTTCGCAATAGAACCCAAAACCCGTCATCATCATCATCGTCATCGTCGCCGTCATCCGCCAGAAGGGAATCTCTGTTTCTGTTGTTGCTTCTGCTTCGGACTGCTCGTTGTGTCGGTGGGATCGTCGTTCGCTATCTCGCTCTTCTCACTCTGTCCGTGGTTCTTCCTGTTGGTTTTTTTCTTCGCTTCTCTCTCTCTCTCTCTCTCTCTCTCTCGATCGGGATCGGGACGCTCGGGTTCATTCGTCGTGGCCTGCTGATGGCTGCCGAATGATGGTGGTGGTTGAATGGTGGGAAAGCACAGTTGTGTAGCCAGAGGCACTCATTCCGCCTCCAGTCTGGGTATTATTTGCCGAAATTGAATTGAACTTTATGTTTGATAAATTGATAGAGCATAACTTATTGTCTACGATCGGAAATCGCTCTGGTATTGATTAGGTGGTAACGGGACAGTTATAAACTATTCCACGACAAGAGTCAGTGAACCAGACGAATGTGATAATATTGAATATGATTAACTTTGCTTTCCGAGCATACTGACAAATTTGATGCGTCAATTTGGAAAATCAGCTGATCAAAACTAAGTCTACTTGGCTTAGAAGTAAAGCCTGTCCACGTTAAATTTCGGACACCAAAATAATAGCAGCAAAAAAAATTTACACATAATTCAACAAATCCGATGGTTTATTTCACAATAATAGAGTTATATCTACATTAGAAGCAGTTGATTAAGATGTTAATCCTTTTTTCTGTAAAATTCTCGAACATTCTGTGGCACACCCGCCATCAGGTTCCGCGTATCCTCAGATACGCCCGTCGTGACGATTCTCCATCTTTTCTTGAAATCATCGATACCATTTGCTTTCTTCTTAGTTTCGAAGAGTTTCCGCTTAACTAGAGCCCAGTACTTCTCTATTGGGGCAGTTCTGGACAGTTTGGTGGAATGGCTGTTTTGACGTAGGACTACGTCTTTGTTTTCAATACAGGGGTACACGTTGCGAGTACGAAAATTTGGAGCATCACGAAATATGCTTAGGTTTTGAACGTTAATAACTAATTCATTTCATGACCGATTTTCAATTTTTTTGCACCAATCGATCTTGAATATTTCTACGCATCAGTTTTAATATTTTAGTATAATCCTAGCACAGACTTCATATTTAAGTAAGGAACGTCTCCTAGGCAGCCATGAATGCCATGTAACGGGTACACTTTCGCATTTTGATCAGGGTTTCGGCAGTCGTAGAGCTGTGCAGCGCAAGATCTGCTGTAGGAACGCATTTGGCGGTAGCAAGCACCCTGGAGGGTACACTGGCGAGCAGTCGTTGTCCAGATAGGCGATGGTGGAATTGGCTGTTGGTGAAGATGCTCCCGTCAACCTCGCTGCGAGAAACATTGCTGCTGAACCCTACGAGTTGGCAGAAAAAGCCGCCCGTGACAACAACGAAACAAGAATCATATCACGTCACCTGCAGGTGGCCACCCGCAACGACGTGGAGCTGAACCAAGAAGACCAAGAAGAAAGCCCAAGTTCAATCGCGAGCCATGTTTCTCCCCCGTCAACTAAATCCGTCCTTTGGACGACCAAATCAGTTTGCCAACTAAAGAGATTGTTCGGTTGAATTTTTCTCTTGTGCTGTTTGAAATTTCCATTACCGCGCCCCGGCTGGACATGGCATTGGTTTAAACGCCGCGTCCCGGAGTAAATGGCAAAGCGCGTTGAACAACCAACGGACGAAATTCTATAACGGTTATTTCGAGCCGAACTGCAACATGTGTACAGATCTATAGTATAGAGGGTAGGTTGAGTTCGTTGTAGTTCCTAGTTGTGCATAACGGACTAGTTGCTGGCGGTATATAAGAAATATTTCATAAAATGATTCAGTATTGAACATAACCAATAACTAAATAACTTGTTTGAAGTTTGCTTTTTTGCAATCGCTGCCTGCTGTTTGCTGGCATGTGATGATTTCCTTATCACAGTCATTAGTCTCTTATAACTAGTTGTTTGCCGGCGTCGGTGGTGTAGTGGTAAGCGTGACTGCTACTTTGGCACCCCAGTGGGTCTGGGTTCAATCCCAGTCGACGTCGGTGGTTTTTCTGAGGCGAAAAAATCTGGTCACGTCTTCCTTCGGAAGGGAAGTAAAGCCGTTGGTCCCGGTTCATATTCATGAGTCGTTAGGTAGGGTCCAGGTGGTGGAGTCGTCTTCCTGGCGTCGGTGATTGTCACCATGTGAGGAAATAGGCCGACGTAAAATAAAGATTAAAAAAAAAAAACTAGTTGTTTAATGCTGGTAATATTCTCTTCAAATTCCAATCGATGCTTGAAAGTGTTTCTTACGTTCCAGTGCCCTGGATAGAGGCCCTACCATTTGATAGGAATCAAATAGTTTTGAGAAAGTCCAAGTGAAATGTCGCAGCATATGGCGAACGGAACGGATTTGTACAGAATGTGGCGTAGCTTCCTAACTGATATAGAGTTTCTTGATATCATATATCATACATATTATTTCCATTGAAAACAAGATGTATGAATGTAGATATCAAGACAGGCTATCTCTATAAATAAAAATGAGTTGGGGTTTCCTTTGTCACGATTTAACTCGCGAGCGGAAGGACCGTTTGGCGTGAAAATTTGTATGCAGGGGTTTTTGGGGCCGGGAAAGGTTCTTATGATGGTTTTAGACCCTTCCTATCTCTAGAAAGGGGGGCTCCCATACAAATGAAGCCCAAATTTCTGCATAACTCGAGAACTGATCAAGCAAAGGAACCCAAATTTAGCATGCGTAGGTTTTTGGAGGCAAGAAATGTTTCTATGGTAAACATAGACCCCTCCCCTCTCTAGAAAGGGAGGCTCCCATACAAATGAAACAGAAGTTTCTGCATATCTCAAGAACTAATCAAGCAATCGGGACCAAATTTGGCATGTGATTTTCTGGAGGCGAAAAATGTTTCTATGGTGGTTTGAGACCCCTCCCCCCTCCAAGAAGTGGGGCTGTCATACAAATTAAACTGAAATTTCTTCATAACTCTAGATCTAATAAATCAAATGGAACCAAATTTGGCATGCGGGGATTTTAAAGGCAATAAATGTTTCTACGGTAGTTCGAGACCCTTCCTCTCTCTCTGTTAGGGGGGCGGGGCTCCCATACCAATGAAATACAAGTTTCTGCATAACTCGAGAACTAATCAAGTAAATGGAACCAAATTTGGCAGGTAGAGATTTTTGAAGGCAAAAAATGTTTCTATGGTAGCTCGAGACCCCTCCGCCCTCTGTAAGAGGGGGGCTCTCATTCAAAAGAAACACAAATTTGTGCATAACTCTAAAACTAATCAAGCATATGGAACCAAATTTGGCATGTGGAGGTTTTTGGAGGAGAGAAATGTTTCTATGGAAGTTTAAGTCTCCTCCGCCATCTGGAAGGGGCGGGAGGGCGGTTTCCATACAAATGCAACACATATTTCTGCATAACTCGTGAACTAATCAAGTAAATGGCACCACATTTGGCAGGTGGAGGTTTTTGAAGGCAAGAAATGTTTCTATTGTGGTTTGAGACCCCTCCGCCTTCTGGAAGGGGAGACTCCCATAAAAATGAAACATAGTTTTTAGCATAACTCGAGAGCCAATGAAGCAAATGAAACCAAATTTGGCATGTTGAGGTTTTTGAAGGCAAGAAATGTTTCTATGGCAGTTCAATACACCTCACCATTTTGAAGGGGGGGGGGGGCGCATGTACAAATAAAAAGCAAATTTCTGCATAACTCGAGAACTAATCAAGTAAATGAAACCACTTTTAGCAAATGGGGGTTTTTGGAGGCTAGATTTCTATATACATAAAAATGAATTTCTGTCTGTCAGACCCTTATAGACTCGGAAAGTTCTGAACCGACCAACGTGAAAATTTATATGAAGGGGTTTTTGGGGCTGGGGAAGGTTCTTATGATTGTGTGAGACCCCTACTCTCGCAGGAAGGGGGGCTCACATACAAATGAGACACAAATTTCTTCATAACTCGAGAGCTAATCAAGCTAATCGAATCAAATTGGGCATGTGGGGGGTTTTGAAGGCAAGAATGTTTCTATGGTGGTTCAAGACCCCTCCCCTTTCTGAAGGGGGGGGGGTCAAACAAATGAAACTCAAATTTTTATTATAATCGAAGAGCTCAGTGTGATGGTTCGAGAACTAATCAAGCAAATGGAACCAAATTTGGCATGTGGGGGGTTTTGAAGGCAATGATTGTACTTTGGTTTGAGAAACCACCCCCTCTGGGAGGGAGGGCTCCCATGCAAATGAAACACAAATTTCTACCAAAAATGAGAACTATACAGGTTACTTAAACACAAAACGTGTACATCTCGGGTAAGAAGCATATTTTGATAGAAGTTTGAACCCCTGCTTATTCAAGAAAAAACATCATTTCGAAAAAAAAAACCATAAACGTGCCAGTTATACTAAATTTTCCTTCATTTAGTTACAAGCATAGCAGCGCACGCACCGGGTTCAGCTAGTATCAAATAATTAAGGTTGTAGTGCGAACGTTTATTGTATGGGAATTTGATTTGGAATACAACCAATTTCGGCCACTCTTTACTAAAAACAATCAAGCGATCTAGATTGCACATTGCTGCGTAGTCCTACGTCACCTTTGCGCACAACCCCATTGGGCTGTACCTTGTAGTTTTTTTTAGGAAATTTCGATACCTTCTTCGTCTTGAAATGTATCATTTCTGGCCACACCAGAATAGAAAACCAGCCCTGAAGGCTGCTTGAAATATTCGCAGCACTAACGTCGAACTCGTGATTTTGCTGTCAAGTTCTGTTTGTCGTTGCTGTCGTAAGAACTGTTTTTACATTATACGACTTCAGCCTCAAACGCTGTTTAGATTTTTGGACATAACCAGGTGGCATTCCTATTTTACGAGCCACCGATCGAACAGAGAGATTCAGATTTTCCTTCAATATCCTCTTCACCTTTCGGTCCATGAGAGGATTAGCACGTACATTGTTTTTATCACTTCTCGGTCGCCAAACGTACCGAAAATGATTAAAGCACACCGTGAACAGTGGGTTTAGGTAAACCCAGTTTATTTTTGCAAGTTCCCGCATTGACAAGCCAGGATTTGCCTTACGTCCGTACAAAATCCACTCACGTACGTACCTTTCATTCGTCACCATCTTGAATACTAAACATTAAATGTAAATACCAATGATAGTCTTTTTCCTCAAAGACTCCCAGCAACATCTCAGCGATATTTTTCACTCCTGCGTGATATATTTCAAAAGTTACAGTAGTTTGAAGGTGTCCGGATTAAAGTGGATCCACGAGATTAGTAAGAACTTGTGTCAAATTATTTGAGCTAAATTTGCCAAAATACCAATGCAAATACTCTTCAAACATGAGTTAGATTCGCTAATAATCCTCAGCAGAATTGACTGAGTATTCTGATTGGGGTACGCAACAGACTGATTGATTCAAAATGATAAGCATAATAAGCTTTTCTCTCATAGTCCTCAATCTTTGGGAATTCTATGTGAATTTAGATGTAAGCGTACTCAAATGAAGTGGCTAAAAAGACATAAATTTACGTCTTTCCGCAAATTTACATGAATCAAAACCTGAGCACGTATTTATATATGTCTTTCTTACTGACTCTGACGCTCTTCATATATGATGTGACGTAAATTTAACAGCAAAAAAATCGTGGCAAGCATGAACGCAGTACATTTTTTGTTCGGACAACATTGTAAGTGTATATTTGCAACTTAGAACGTTTTAAACATGAGCATGAGCATGACTGACCGCCCGAGGTTGCTACTTCGTTATTGCTAGATCACATGTTATTACACAGAGAGCCAACAGATGATGCTTGGGACTAGCATACATCCTCAATTTGTAAAAACTGGTGATCCCAAACTAAGAAAATCACGGCGCCGGCCTCGTCCGAATGCAGGCTAAGTAGGGAATGGGTAGGAAAATGTTGGCGCGATACTCGCTTTGAAGGAAGCCGATAAATCCTCTGCACTTCCACGAGACATCACTGGGATGTTGGATAAAATGGTTGGGTTTGCAGCAGGATCCGTTTTGGTAAACGGGTGCTAACTTCAACTCACTTCGGTAGCGAATAAGATATTTAACCATGTTCCCGGTTTATTCTCTGTACAGAGATGCACATTCAAGTTATTCAAATTTTGGTACCGATTTAAACCAACAGTAAAGATGCTGTTGGGGCCACTCACAAGTGTGGGTGGTTGGCTTCAATGGAATACAAGAATACGTGAAAACATCGAGTTTGAGGACCGATTTAAACCAACAGTAGGGATGCTGTTAGGGCGACTAACAAGGGTGGGTGGTTTATTTCAATGGAATTATACTTGCAACTTAGAACGTTTTATGTAAACTTAGGTCTTTTTATATGCACCTAAATACAGCGGCTAAACTTAAATTTACGTCCTGTTTAATGTTTACAAGAACCATAAACTTAACACTTGATTTTACATGCCATTTATTTTTATGGATTTGTAATATTTCTAGAATTAATTATTATAATATTAAGCAATTGGTATTGTACTGTCAAATTGATGATATCTTTTAGAGAAGCCCCTTTCAAATAAATAGCAGTACAAGAAAGATTTCTCCTATCGTTCACTATGAGTAATAATAATGTTTTATAAAAATCGATGAAAAAAGGCATTCCCTTAATATCAAATGTTTTAAAACGTTAATGGCAAATGCTGAGTAGTTGAATTTATATTTCAGTCATCATTGTGACTAAAATAATTGTAAGAGGGAAAGAGATCCGACTGTTGAAAGCTTCTATACTGGCAGTAGAGGGCATACAAAGTCGTGCATTTATAGTTCAGTTCACAGTCGTATAATTTTAGATGTGTTGACACTTAAAATTAGATCCGCATGAAATAGTCTCCAGCTCATGATGTTATATTGCATCACAAGGCATAGTTTCGTAGCATATTGTGTTTACTTTTGAGTGACAACCATTATTTTTGGATTTGCATCTATTTGCACATAAAGTTCAGCCATTTATTGATTCACAATCTTTGATCAATTACAGCTCATGGATTTTTTAGTGTGTATACACTTGAACACCACAGGATCAAAGCAAATACACATCAGGAAAAAGTAGTGTAAATTTCTGTTCAATATCATGCACATAAATGGAACGCCATGTAACATAAAAGTTTACATTCTAAAACGTGTAAAGTTCTGAGGCATTTCAAACATTGCTTGACAAGCTAGGTTAAGCCCTTTGCTACGCTTCTGGTCCAGGCCATCAGAGCCATACGTCCAGCCAATGATCGACAGTACCACACCAGGCAAGAAGAGGAAAATGTCCACATGGTTCGATATTTGATAGACCATCCGATTCGAAAACCATGAAGGAACGAAATTTCATCCCAGAGTCAGAATTCTCCATTCCCCCAACATTAAGCCCAGATGAAGCCCAACCACACAAACCATATGAATTTTTAATTACCTTCAATTCACGGCTTCAAATTCACGGCTACGTTCTGTTCCTACTGCATCCGGAAATAATCCATTGTTTCGTGGCCGAGATTGTTTCCGTTCCGATAAACTAGCACACGAGGTAAAAGTTGATTCCTAATTCAGTTTTAACACACAACTCGTTCTTGGTAATCCCAAAGTGGTGGCTGCTGCCCGTGTGTGTATCCTTTTCTGATTCTCACTTCTCGGAAATGGCACTTCCACGAACCTGCCTGCTTCCGCAGACTCAGACTGCACACCACCCGTTCGCGCGCCTCACTTCCGCCGTCGCGAATCGATCCCGCGCCCGCCACCGGAAGTTGTGCTGTCGTTCACCGCGGGTACCGGGAAGCCCAGGTCGCGATCTAACTCCAAATTTCCAAGAACATTCAAAATCTTGCCCACTGGTGGCTTAGGTCGCGCGATGGAGGAAAAACATACTTTTTTTTTAATGATGCTCCAGCCAACATAAAATTTTCTTCTTTTCCTGGACTCCTCTCTCCTGTGCTTCTTCTAGTGATGTTACCCTGTCACGTACACAAACACGCGGGCGCGCGCGCACACGTATTCTTGCTTTCCTGCTGTGTAGATAGATTGGAATATTATGTTGATGCACAAACACAGCGAACCGCACGCGACGGGCAGTCCCTTCCTGCAAGGGCCAAAACCGAGGGCGCACAAACACTATTCCGGGAACGCGGACACTCGAGCGCGCCCTTCACGTCCTCTATCGACCCTCAGCGCACCGCGCACGAACGCACATACACAAACACAAACACTATTGGACGGGACTACCGACAATAATCTCTCTCTAACCCGCGTTGATGATTTCCCTGAGGGAACACACCTCTTTCCCGCTTTCCGCAACGAATCGACGGCTACACACCCGGGATGGGATTGCGTTCACCCGCTTCCCCGCAAAGGCTATGCTCTTTCTCTTATATAATAGACATAGACAGAGACAGCGAGGGCCTCTGCTGATATGTTGCAGAGGGCACCAGCAGCATAAAATTCATACACACGCACACATCTACACACGCGAATGCGACGACGACGGCGGATGAGTATCAAATTCACTGAACTGAAAATTTCTATCGCTTGAAGCTGGCTGCCTGACAATCACAATCAATCTCCCACACTCTTTTGCTGTTGTTATTATTCTTTACACCAAACTCGTTTCACTAGTGGTAGTAGTTGCTGAACTTACACTGGTGGTATGAACACTGACGACGACGACCATCGGAGAGGGCGCGGATCCATCCATTCACGACGATGATAATGATCGATCTTCTATTGATTGAAAAGAACAATAGATGCACTCACAACAAACGTTCCGGAAAGCGTCTGGATCATAAACAAAATTAAAAACGCTCACACTTTGATTGATGAAACTCGCTTGCTTCTAAACACGATCGATGATGGCTGGTAAGAGTTTTTCTCTTTCCAACAACAAAAAATGGCTAGTACAATAATACACAGCTATAAGTGATGTTCCTTCAGGAAGAGTCTTGACTAACGCGTGCAGTAACCGACGGTCACGATATCGTCCCTTCGGAGGTTCAAGGCGGACTGGATTTAAAACCCAGACATTCGCAGCGCTGAACCCCTCACGATACGACGACCCGAGCGCACACACATTTCCGTAGTCATCAACAATCAGGAAAACAACACTCTCCTTCTCTGTCTCTCTCTCTCTTTCTCTCTGGCACATTCTGGCATCCTAATTCCACCGGAGAGCACTTTGCCGCACAGAGCTCGCTCGAGCATAGATGATGCAGAAGCGCAGCAGCATGAAGAAGCATGAATAGGCCAAACAGAGCTACAGCAGTGGCAGCAGGATAGAATGTTGCACTCACACACGGCCGCCGATCGATTTTTATCATTGAGTATGTTGAATGAGAGTACAACCGCTCTCTCCGATCGAGCTCGCGCATTTTCCGTCTGGTTTGTTGTGTGGTGTGCATGCTGAGCGAACGGCAAGCAGTCAGAATTATGTGCAGGCCTTGTAGCGAAGAGCGGGGCGAGTGGTTTTGGGTGGTCTTCGAAATCGATAGGGATAGTTTTTTTCTTTAAGTATACCATCTAGCTGTGCTTAAAAATCAGGACAGGACTCAACAGTGATTCAAAGAGCATAAAAAACAGACACACCTAAACTATGTATTACCTCCTCATAAGATCGTCTTGATTTATTCATGATTTGATCATTAATTCATGAAAATTATTCAAAGTGTCACACATTTTCAAGGTGTCAACATCGACGTTGTTTCTTATAATTCTCGGCAGACTCAATCCTTTCCAGCAGCTCTGTATTTGCAAGATTGACCAAACTTACTTATAAAAATCAAAACAAGACAAATCTTTCGAATTGAACTTAAAAGTAGTTAGATGCTTAGAGGCTTCAACCGTTAAACGATTTCTCACGTCAAATTTATCGTCTAGTCACATTTATTTCTGTGAAACCGTGCTCTAGTATTCTTGACTTCACGAACTTAAAAATCAGCAGTTCATAGACGTTTCCCTAAACGCTCCATTCGTCGTTAAAAGTAGTCTATTACCAGGGATTACATTCTTACAGACATGACTGTAAATTATGCTGCAGACTTTTTTTTACGATGCAGACACGTCAGTGTCACTTTAAAAATATGAAACAATAGCGTAAGATTGCAAACAATACAAGAAACAGATGCATAAATGTTTAAATAATCACACATTTATCGAAAATGACAACACTCGCTCTCTTATTACGTCTTTTCGTTGAAAGAAGTCTAATTTTGCAACAACAAAAATTAAAGACTTTTTTAAACATTCCCAGGCATTTCAAATTTTTATCTAAGACATTTGAAGAAATATCTGGCATCCCTGGTGTTAACACCGACTTGCATCGCAGCCAATGCTGCGTATAATTCACATCGCAAAGTTTCCATAAATTCACACTCATCGCACCACTAATATCGCATCACTCACATCACATCACTCGCTTCGCCTCTATAGTACTTCTTATTCGATCGCATTAGTTTGGACGAATGAAGTAAAGCATTAGAGCTATGTCCATTTAGAACGGATTGACGTACAAATAAGTTTAATACATCAAAACAAAGGTAATTTACTGTATTTTAAGAAAAAAAAAATCAATACAAATGAAAATTTGCTCTTTCTTCTTTATTCCTTCCATCAAACGCTGCACACCTCCGGAGTCAACTTCTTTGGCACATTTGTTCCACATTTTGGTCATCTGAGTCGCGTCCTGAGCCGTTTTTCCACTTTTCTTAAGCTTTTGCTCCATTATTGCCCAAAATCTCTCGATGGGCCGGAACTGCGGGCAGTTGGGTGGATTTATGTTTTTATCGATGAAATCTACGTTATTATCGCGGTACCACTGGATGACCTCCCGGCTGTTGTAGCAAATCGCCAAATCTGGCCAAAACTATACGGAACCTTTATGGGTTTCATCGTCGATGAGCAGGCATCCTTGGTACTTCGTCAAAACCTGCAGGTACAATTTCCGAGCTCGAGTTTTGGTGCCGAAACTTTGCTTCAACGTTCTGTTTGGTTGCTTGCTGGCTCGATAAGAACGATATCCTGCTCGCAAACGAAATCTTCGAAAGGTACTGCGCGCAGCAGCGTATTTTTGTGCGATTTAATTATCTGATAGTCCAGGGTTTGCTCTGACGGTTCTCAACCCCTTCTGGTTCAGCTTGCGGTCATATGTTCCACTACGACGCTTACCTTGAGGCACTCGATCCACGCTCTTTTGCCTCCTGAAACGTTTGAGCACATCAAACACGGTTGATTTGGCGATTTTCAACGTTTTTGCGATTTTTATTGTGGACCACGTTGGATTATCAACGTGGGTGTGCAGAATTGTTTCTCTCCTCTCGTCTTCCATCTGGAATAACTTTTGACTCACTGCACGAAACACCGTGAAATTTATACCACAGACAGTGGGTGCTTAGATTCATTATATTAACGTCTCTTTAAACTGTACGTCTGCTGTAGACGTTTTAGTTCATTCGAGACGGCAGTGGGTGCTTAGGTTACCAAACTGCTGTAACGAATTTTTGCAGCGGTAACTTTCCGTGCCGCTGCAACACAATAAGTGATTCAGAATTCTAACTGGACAGAACTTTATTCACTATTGTTTGCTTTGATTTCCTCCTACGAATGCATTCGAAGTAGATGAAAGAAAAGTTGTATGCATAGTGCGGGTAACTCCGGCCTTGGTTGTTAGCCCGGCACCCCTGCACTTTTACCCGAAAACGGTATTCTAATAAGTTTATGAACACTGATCATTGAGGTTTTTATTATCGTTGACGGTTTGAGACACATCGCACCCACACGGAACTGTCAATTTTCAAGAACACAAACAAAGCAAATGTGAGCATCGTACCATGTATGTACTACCGGATGTTATTATTCGTTGGCTGAATTTAAGCTTTTATAAACACAATATGTATTAAATTCTATTTTGTTGGTTTACATTATCTCAACTTCATTTCTAATCATCACCGGGATACGATAAAAGGTACGTATGATCAAACATTTATTAACAATCATTATGTTTTAAAAATGTATGCTGTGGGGTTCGATCGGCATGCTTACTTATTGGATTGTTGGATGTTGCTGAAATTTATTGATTTTTCAAGATGCCTCGCACCTTCAAAAGACGAGCGTGGGATTTCTGTTAAGAGTGCTTCCAAAAGTTTTGAAATTCCAAGGAGTTCATTACAGGACAACGTCTTTGGCAAGGTGGCAAGATCGAAACGTGGGTCAAGAGAAGCCATCTTCACCCCAAACCAGGAAACTGAGCTATTGCAACATTTGCTGGATCTTGAAACCCGATTCTATGGAATCACAATGGTCGACGTATGGAAGCTGGCCTTCGAACTTGCTGAAAAGAATTGAATTTCTCATCCTTCCAACATCCAAACAATTGCAGGACTAGAAAATAAGAAGAATGATTAGTAATTTCCATTTAATTCCAACTACCTTCATTGCTTATCTTGACAGATACGCGTATTTTGTCTACAATGTGCAGACTTCTTCAGTGTTGTGTACTAATACTCGACTGAAAGAAAACCTTCGCCACCTGTCGTATTTATCCTATTTTCTAAATACAAACACTTGTACCTACCGCTAACATTTTTTTCCTAACCTATCCTGAGTCCAAAACAAATATTATGCTTGATATCTACCTCGCCTTTTCCTTATACCTAACCTAATTATTCCGTAGCAGCGGGTGCTCCACTGCGTCGGCTTTGATGTCGTTTAGGTATTAAGTTAAAGAGCCATGTGTACCCGTTACCTTGGTCTTTGTTTAGTAGATTTGTGTTCTGTTGTTTGTTGGTTTCTAAGCTTTCTGCGACGTCTAATTTCCAGGGTGTAGAGGTAGTCCGTAAGATTGTGATGTCATTCGTCGTTATGTCGTGATTCTCCGTAAAGATGTGTTCTACAACTGTCGATTTGAAGTTATGTGAAATTCCTTTGTCAGTCTGTTTGACAGCCTTAGTCACCTCCGCTAGATGCTCTTTGAACCTTGTTGTCGAGGTTCTCTTTGTTTGACCTACATACATTTTGCTGCAGTGTTTACACTTAATTTTGTATACCCCTGCTCTGCCTAATACATCTACTGAATCTTTGGTGGAGCCTAACAACGATGCCAATTGATTGTGCCTGCTAGAGAAAACTAAGTCCAAGCCAAATTCCCTAAGTAGAGGTTTCAGCTTTTGCGTAATATCTTTATCGAAGTGGACAGAAACACGTTTCAGGGGTTCAGGTGAATCGGAAAGGGTTGTCTGTGATTTCCTATGAAGAAGTTTTTCCTTTTTTTTATGATAGCTTGAATTGTCCTCTTTTCGTAACCATTGAGTCTAGCAGTTTCGAAGATATATGCAAATTCTTTGGCTTTTCCGGTTTTATTGAGAGGAAGGGTCAACATTCGGTGGATCATGTGGTGGAAAGTGGCCATTTTATGCTGAAAAGAGTGGTTTGAAGTGTAAGGGATGACTCTTTGGGTGTTTGTGGGTTTTCTGAAAATTTCAAACTCTAAAGACGATGATGATAATGAATCTCTCACTACTAGAAGGTCGAGGAATGCAAGTTTCCCACCCTTTTCTATTTCATGAGTGAACCAAACCCCATCCTTCCCCGAATCAAAGGCCTCCCAAAAGTCCACAAACCCGGAAACGAAATGACAGAGATTGTTTCATCTGTAGGATCTCCAGCCCATAAGCTAGCAAAATGGCTAGTGAAAGAATTTCAAGGTATCTCCAAGCAATTCCCAACAAGCTCAGTTCGTAACTCTCAGGAATTCGTACAACATCTTCTTTCATCAGGTCATATAAATGAAAATGAAGTAATGGTATCATTCGACGTCACCGCCCTTCTAGATGATTGGCTTTTAAAACAAGGAAATGATACAGCATGGAAGCAAAAGGTGCAAATGTACCTTAAGCTCACCCGACTTTGCATGGAAGAGAACTACTTCACTTTCAGAGGTTCATTCTATAAACAACTAAAAGGAGCCGCTATGGGAAACCCTCTATCCCCATTCCTCTGTGAACTGTTTATGGCAAATCTAGAAACCATCCTAAAAACGGAAGGATCACTTCCAACTCGTTGGTGGAGATACGTCGACGACATCTTCGCCGTAGTTAAACAAGAGGATCGCCCCTTAATTCTTCAAGCAATCAACAATCTCCACAAAGACATCAAGTTCACTCATGAAATAGAAAAGGATGGTAAACTTGCATTCCTCGACCTAGTTATTAATTGAGAGTTTTGGATGCCAAGTGCCATTTTTGCATTAGTATGATTGTGTGGCAAGTACAATCATACCGTATGACCAGGGAGTCGAGAAATTTTCCTTAACGAAAAATTCCTAGACCCGACCGGGAATCGAACCCAGCCACCTCCAGCATGGTATTGCTTTGTAGCTGGGATTGACCGACTGAGCTAAGGGAGGGCTTCAATACCAAAGCCATCCGCATTATGATAAACGATTTGCTATGTAGTCAAAAGTATATTTCGAAGGTAGGATATAATATCACATTTTATATTATTGTTATCAAATAATGTGAACGTTCTTTTCACACTTAAATCCAGGCAAAGTATTTATCCTGTTTCTTAGTCAAATCACTACGAAATGGAATGTTATGTACATAACCAATACATAGACAAAAGTGAATCACACACATTGTTTACAAAAGCGCATTTAGTATTCAAGCAGGCGCCGTCTGAACAAGCGCGTAGGAAATCTATCTCGCACAAATATTTGGAAAATCCCAATTCTACTGTTCGATTTATCGCAAAATCGTTAAATGTGCCAAAATCAACTGTTGCAGATGTGATTAGGGGGATCTTACTGTAAAGAGGGGGTCATACTGTCGAAAAGAAAACTGGAAGTGGTGGTGAACATGGACAAAGCAACACAAGGAAGGATAAAAGAGTCCTTGCTGCTTTTCAGGCAAACCTGAAGGTGTCAACACCGACATTTGAAGTCTGGATTGAGATCATTCAAAGCTTAAACATACCCAGATCGTAACGCAAAGCAACAAAAATCGGTGAAAACACGCTCCAGAAAGCTGTATGAAAAACTTCTCACAAAATTCCATTGTGTTGTCATGGATGACGAAACATACGGCTTCAAAAAATTCAAGTATCGCTCGGGAACAGAATTTTACACTGCAACTAGCTGGAAAAATGCCCCTGAACATATGAATCTGGTCTGGCAAGCAATATTCTCGTTGCAGTTGAAAACCGAAAAAATCACTCGCGCAAATCAATATAACTGCTTTTCCGTATAGTAACAAAGTGGCGCATTTAGTGCGCTGTGTGCATTTAGGGCGCTGTACAGCACACTAGATGTGCCACAATTTCATCGTACAGAACGGAAGAAAACCCGTTTGGTGCCAGTGGGTTATTCCGGTTTTCAGTTGCAACGATAATATGTTCCTGTGGGCTTAAATCTCAGATTTTCGTAACCACAGGTACCGTAAACGCTGAGATTTACCGGCACGAATGCCTCAAAAAGTGGCTCTTACCTTTCTTGAGAAAACATGCGACTCAATACTTGTTCTGGCCAGATTTGGCCAGCTGTCAATGCGCTAAAGATACAATTACTTGGTATGAGCAAAATAACGTTATTTACGTTATCAAGGATTGTAATCCACCAAATTGTCCACAGCTAAGCCCGATTGAAATATACTGGTCAATGGTCAAGGGAAACCTCAAAAAGCTTGGTGGAGAGGTATCAACGATCCAAGAATTTCGTTCTAAGTGGCTAACTGCTTCGATGAAAATTGACAAGCACACCGTGCACAGATTGATGAAAGGAGTGAATAAGAAAATGCGCGCAACAGCTTATGGAAATAAATCCATATAAATCTATTTGCAGTTGTGTTGAGTATCACATTTATCTATAAAATGGAATAAATAATATGAATCAAAAACATACTGTTGTTTTTCTAGAATATATTTTATATGTCCGGATTTTGATGTGAACGGCCGTTAATCTCGTTTTCATCATATAACCTCTACATTAAAACATATTGCTAATGTATGCAACATTTTCATTGAAAGGTTTTTAACTGTCTGCACTCGGTCTGGATTATACCAACTCTTTGGTATAGAGTACAAATTGAGAAAATTGCCATTTTTTATGGTAACTGGACTTAACCGCTTATTCAGCATATTGTTATTTGGCCTTCTACCATCTGACAAATTGTTATAACTATATACGATATTGTTAGTTTATAGTTGTCACCTATAAGGATAAATTTCGTAACAATAACGGAAATAGTCGTCAACAATAAGGAAATGGTCCAAGAATGGTTTGTGATTATGCGGGCAGAAGTTATTCTCGAGTACTCTTGCAGTAAGAAGTATAGACACTGTATATAGACCGGACAACTTTCTTATGCAGCCAAACGATCTGTCAAAAAATCCAGCCAAACGGACTGTCAACTTTTGATTCACTTTAAAGGAGCAACTATTGTGATCAAGTATTGTTTTGACAAAAGCCAATTATGAACAAATAAGGGATTTTCTACTTCCATATCCAGTAAATGTAAGTATTTTCGGTGTATTATTTACTGCCGTTTTGATTACTAAAAATGAACCAAAATTCTTTCTCTACACAGTGCCGAGCATAGGACCACTATTTCAACGTGTATTTCACAGCACTATCAATTATCGTTTTTACAAATGATACATTAAGTCCCGAAATTGTAGTACAAACCATTTTAGTTGTTGTTGAGGCTATGGCTACATTATTTGAGGTTATTACGAGTACCAGAAAATGGCCAGCGGAAAGACTTGAAGTTTATACCGGAAAACCTCTTGCAGCCTGCTGGCCCTCAGCATCGCATGATACTTGAACGCAATCTTCGATGAACTGCATCAGGAACCGACTTACAAATGCGACGTGTTCTAGCCATAGCGCATGAAAATTGTGATCAAAACTAGTGAAGAACATCAATCAAACAAAATTCAAACAACAGAATCTATGCAAACTTTGGATATGCTATGAGCTTGATAATGAGGTAATTTGTTTTTGAGCTATTAATCACTTCATTTGAGCACTTTAAATGACGTTATTCTACCACTCGAATTTTGAAATAAAACAATAAATTAAGAATTTTTCACTGGTTCCTACTAGAAAAGGCGGTAAATAAGGTGAATTTCAAGAAAAAATACCGCCGCAGAATGCAAGCCATTTCTGCCTTATATTATCTCTCTTTGGAAACCGGAAGAAACCCCCAGAATTCACTTCACATCGCGAGTTCTTGCCACAATTTCGCTCCATATAATTCATTTTTTACACGGCACTTTTCACCATGCTTTTTAATGAATATCTTCAAACGGAATCAAAACAAACTACCAACATCGAAACCGAATCTCTTTTTTAGCCTATTGCGCAGTTTACTTCAAGTTTGTACAAATATAAGTGGTGCCAGATCAATTGCTCAAATTTATGACATTTTTCAGGGTTGGTAGATTGTATGATTTTGCGTTGTCCGGTCTATATACAGTATCTATAGTGAATTTGTGTTTTTTTTTAGGTTTTGTTTTTTTTAATCCAACGTCGATCGCGCGTAATGGCATGATGCCAGGTCCGGCCAAAATAATGTCTCGCCTCCGTGGGACCGCAGGAAGGGCAACAGACGCTTCTGGAGGCGTGTAAATTTCGCTGTTGATGGTACCCGTTGTAATGTACGGTTTACTCAGTTTACCGTATTGGCATATGACCTGCCAGAGCAAGTATTTTTTGGCGAATTTGTCCACTTTCCTCGTCCTTACGTCTTCCGGAACATCAAACCGTGATTTGGCAACGTAGAACTCCAGCCTCGGTATCTGCTTTGCGTCTACCTTGATGTAGGTTTCGTCATCCATAACCACAAACATCGGTTTCGTGGTTATGGATGATACACTCTCGATACAGCTTCCTTGCGCGGGATTTGGCCGCCTTGTTTAGTTGATCACGCCGGTTCGGTGCCTTTCGGACCTTGAATACACGAAGCCCAGCTCGCTTCGTTACTTTGCCTTCAGAGCCGCGTCGCGAATCGAAAGGTTCGGATCACACTTGAAATATTCCAACACCTTCCGGGCCTTCACAGGGTCAGCTGTCTTCGATTTTCTCCCACTTCCAGCCCGCCGCTTGGTCGTCTGAGAATCCTTAAAAGATTTTTACCACCCGAGACACAGTTGTATGGGTGATTCCCAGTTGTCTTCCGATCCATCTCATGGTCGCAGTCGGATTTTCCATGACGGTGCGCAAGATTCTCCGGCGATTTTCTTCTTGTTTCGATTACATCTCAATAACCACTGAACCGATTAATTTTGTACATGTAAACAATTCACTCCAAACTAGTTATACCCAGATTTTCATCTATTTTTACCCACGGACAAAAAAGTTACACACGGATAAAAATGGTGCATTTTTTTCTAGTACAGGCCTTATGTTAAATTTGTATTGATCCACGAGGCTCAAAGCATAATGCAACTGAACCATTTTACATTAAAAATGTTACTTTTATAGAGATGTTGTTGTTTCTATGTTGACCAATCGTACACCAAAATTCTAAAAATGATACTAGAAAAAAGTACCTTAAAATGTGGTAATATTGATCACTGTTTCAATGTTTCTTCACGATTTCGCATGTTTTGTATTTTTATTCCAATAAACATTGATGTCTCTGTGAAAATACATGAGGTATTGTCATGCCGAGGGTTTTATTTACTTATATAACAATTTTAAAATAAAAACTTGAGCACAAAGATATGGGGTAGTATTGATCACCACCTAAAATGCCTTATAAGTGGAGTTTAAGAAATGATTTTGGATGAGTTTGGTTCTCTGAGTCTAAATTTTACACTATTATTATATCCTCTGACGTGTGATTTCCATAGAAAAAAAGTAAAAGGTTTTATGTAAGAAATGACATTCGTTCCACAGCACACCAGTTATGATTCTGGGATGGAACATTTTACAGATATTATAGGAATGTTTCAGTTTGTTGGAACAAACTTGTGTAATAAAATTAAAATTTTAGCACTAAAATCTGTTTGTTTTTGTCTTGAGAAACACGTTTAATAATTCATTGGAGTCATTAATCAAATCAAAGAAATTTGTCTACACATCAAACGAAACTCAAATCGATTGCCCAGCTGATCAATATTACCTAGTTTTACGGTACATGATTGATTAATAGCATCGAAGCTTCTCCTTCAAATCTCCTGTCTAATTCAGAGCCTTTGCAAATCGTTTTCTCGTACCATGCATTTTCGTTGCATTTTTTTCTCATACGTTGTCTCCCTATCGTAAACACACTCACGTACATTTGTTTCGTTCTTCCATCAATCCTGCCGACAGATCAGCCCATACCAACACCCTTCGGCACAAAATCCCTCATCAATAAGAATTATGTCCAAAGAAGAGAAAACACATATCAGTGAGTCCTTGAATCATTTATCCATCCGCTGCATGTTTATTTATTCGTCATTTTTTTCATCCTTGCTTCGTTTAATAAAACATAAAACGGAAATATGGGAAAAGGCGGACAGGTGAAAATCGTCAATCCTAGGGCGACACGACCACAATACAACTTAGAACAACGAATCATCCTCCTTCATCCTGTTGCAGTTGTTTTGTAACACCCCAGCCATGTTAGGATATAGTGCATTAGTGGAGAAATCGATTATCGATCTATTCATCTACATACAGTGAGAAAAATTCGTGTAAGCGCACAGACGTTTTTGAACAATTTCTATTATGAATGATTCAAAAATTGTTAGTTTCATATTATACAGTCTTGGAATAACATTTTCATATTATACACTCTTGGAATAACAGTTAATAACAAATACCAATTTTAGAGTCTCTGTTGGAGTGAGAATAATGTTTGATGATGGGAAACTCATTTAAAAGCACTGCGGCTTTATCATGTAATTCAATCACTTTGCCAATAAATCAATAATAACCAATGGTTAACACGCCGGCGTCGGTGGTGTGGTAAGCGTGACTGCTACTTGGCACCCCAGTGGGTCTGGGTTCAATCCCAGTCGACGTCGGTGGTTTTTCTGAGGCGAAAAAATCTGGTCACGTCTTCCTTCGGATGGAAAGTAAAGCCGTTGGTCCCGGCTCATATTCATGAGTCGATAAGTAGGGTCCAGGTGGTGGAGTCATCTTCCTGGCGTCGGTGATTGTCACCACGTTGTGAGGAAATAGGCCGACGAAAAAAAAAAAAAAAAAAATGGTTAACACCAATTGCACTGTTCCTAACTATCTTTCACCTTTGTAAACAAGCCGTGTCAGGATGCCCCACAAGTTGTCGATGGGATTTAGATCCGGACCAGTTCAGAATCTCGAGAAAGTTAACTGTTATTATTGTTAATAGGTTAGTTGTGTTAGG
The DNA here is from genome assembly GCA_024533555.2 of Aedes koreicus. Classification (NCBI taxonomy): domain Eukaryota; kingdom Metazoa; phylum Arthropoda; class Insecta; order Diptera; family Culicidae; genus Aedes; species Aedes koreicus. The sequence goes on from JAHHFK020004569.1 coordinate 433,986, forward strand.
AGACATACGTGTCAATTGTGTTAGTTGGTTGTGTTGATTAGTGCTACGAGAAAAAGGTAAAACTAGTGTAAAAAGAAACATGAAAATTGTACATATTAAAAGTGACGTCACAAAGGTACTAATGGTCGGGGTAGGTCCTGAAAACGGGCCTTTTTCTCTTTCTTCCGCAGTGCGTGGTGGAGCGAATGGTGATCTACTAGTGGACAGGACATTCTTTGGAAACGAAATACTCCCCGAAACGTCAAGGACGAACAGAGCACGGAAATTGTCCTATACCACGTGTCATTTCTTTAGGCACGATTTCGGCCCTTGTTTTCCGGCTATTATTGCTTGCTACTGTGCTCCGATCATCATCGCATGCCATTGTTCCTCCGCCATCATTGCATGCTATTGTTCGTTGGACATCACATTCGTCGGCCATCACGCTTGCCACCAGGCTGTTGCGAACGACCATTGCTCCATCCCACCACGTTGTCACGGACGACGGTCATCGGTACGTCCCATCACATTGTCGCGGCAAAAGCCCGAACTCGTCGAAGATCACGAAACGAATCCCTGCAAAAATCCGAAGGAGCGCCGTTACAGTGTTCGCAACCGAAGCCGCCAGCGAGAGATTCCGCTGTTTCAGTTCACGGTGTGACAGCACAGGATGTCCCGTAAAACTGGATAGATACGACGACCGCCCTAATACCAAGCACCAGTCAGTTTCGAATCCAGCATCGAGTTATCGAGTCCTGCCATCATCTACAAGTTGCCGTCTACCCCAAGAAATGTTTGTGACGTCACCAATTAAGCCACTGTTGGCTAATCAATTAGCATGTTAAGATAAAAGTATCTGATAGGCAACTTCTTCTTCCAAACTGATCCTTGATTAGGCTTTTCCACTGCTTTTGCTCTTTCTTTTGCGTTTTCGGACTCGTAAAGGATTCATCAGGCCTCGCTCAGTGTGGTTGACAATAAGAACGATTGGTTTGAGAGCTTTTGAGCCCCCTGGTACGGCACAGTCTGTCGATCTTTCCACTTTGCCACATTAGTGGGTACGTGTCGCGTAACACAGTTGCATGTGTAGCTCCCGCTGTAAGTAAATGATTCTGGGAGTGTGTAGTGTTGAGACAAAAAGGTAAACGACCCTGTTATTGTCCACCTTTCCTAGCTTCGGAGTAGCTAGCGGTTAACAGATCCTATAGAGGTGTTGAAGACCATAACTAGATGAGTTTGCGTGATACACGGTAAAAATAGGACATGAAAAAGTTGTTGTGAGCAAAAAAAAAATTCCTTGAAAGTGCCCATCTTGCAATGTATCGCGAACTTTTAGACAATTATATTGCCTTTATAAAAAAGAATTTCGTCCAATTCTACGATAGTAATTTGTTGCAAATTGACTTTAAATTTTAAAATATTTTTTTTTACTGTGAAAGAATCGATTTTACAATTTTAACAATATTTTTCATAAAAGCTAAGACAATTTTCTCAAAGTTACCCATACATCACTTTTTTGTAAGTCTTTTCCTTTTTGAGTTATGTTGATTTAAAACAAATCGACCAAAACACTTAAGCTCTTTTCATATGGTAGTGTACATAAATTTTAAAAAACAAAGTATGCAAATTTGCTTGAAAAAACATAGTCTATACACCCACAAAATTTCATTGGATTCTGAGAGGGTGCTGCCAAACACTGGATGAATTGGCGTGAAATTCGTCCAAAGTACCTTCTTTTCTTACAAAAAATTCCACTAAGCCCCTCAGGGTCACTTGATTCAAAAAAGAAAATACAATGGACCACGTTCTAATCGACGGCAAATTCTTCTCCGATGTTATCAATGAGCGCTCCTTGTGTAGTGCGAACGTTCATACCTCTACCCAGTAATATGCAATTCACACCCAACTTGAACGCCGCGACCAAATAATCTGAATGAAGCATGATAACTGTTGGAACTGTTGAAGATTGCCGGAGAGGCAGCACTGCCTGTTGCAGTGAGAATGCACAAGATGCACCCGCAGCCAAGGTGACTAAGAATGTTGTTGGAAAGACGGTTACAAGTCCTCCGATTGCCTATAATGCCTGACAGAGAAATGCAGTAGGATTCAAAATGTTGCACCGCTGGACGAGAACAAGTGTGGAGCACTTCCTAAAGCAGCAAGTGAGATAAAACTGGAACGCAGATCAGATACGGTGAAGTGTAGATAAGATAGAAAGAGAGAGAAAGAGAAAGAGACGTGTTTCTCTGTTTCTCAACACTGGACCGAATTGCTTGAAACAAACGTCAATCCTATTGTACAGTTGTCCTGGTAAATGCTATTCAATGTTTTTCAAAACAGTCCACAAGTGTCGGAAATACCTCAGGAACGTGTTCCGGTGAATATGGCGCGTTTATGTATAATTAAACTTAATCACGTTGAACCCATCATGCGGCACTCAAATCATACGAAACAATATCTTTATAACGTCAATAGTAGGCCTATTGACTGTCCAGGATCAAATTGGGCACACATAAGAGTGTTCCAGGTACCCTAAGGCAAGTGGCCAATTTCTGATGATTTCATTTTCTCCAATCCGCTCAACCAATCGCAATGTTTTGTGATATAGTTTATGGATTATTATAATTTGAGATAACTCAATGCAGACGTCTTCCAAATTTGGCAAATCGACAGGTAATCGGTGTAGATCACACCTGGTAATTCATAGTAAGATGCTTAGAGGTGGACCTGAAGATTTGATGAGCTGCCTCCCCCTCACCTAAAATCAATTCCAATTCGATGTGGATGGGTCGTTTATGAACCAAGATTAAAATTTGCTGTCGAAAATCGACTTTTAGAGTTATAGAGGAGCTTTGTTCTGTTAACTTGTTCAAACATAACTCCTTTAATCAGGAAAAATATTGAACAGGTATAATTACGAACCCAATTATGATCTAGATCATCACAACTGTTCTTGATTTCAGATCTTGATGTTGTACATGATCAAGAAGATAGTTTAGAATGTTTTGACCCTACTTCTTAGATGTTAAAGCTACAAAGAAAATCTTTACACCGTTGCAGACATATTACAGTATTCTCAGAATATCTATGGCACTCCAAACTATTCTTGAGTTCAGATGTGGATGTTTTGCATGATCAACAAGGCGAATTATGAGATCTCCATCGTAGTTATGAGTTAGTAAAGCTCCATCGGACATCATTGCACAATTATAGTCATATTACAGTATTCTCAGAATATCTCGGGTACTCCGAACCATTCTTTAGTTCAGATTTTGATTGGAGTACCTTAGATATTCTTGAAATACTGTAACGTATCTATTACAGTGTTATGATGCTCCGTGGGGCTATTTCAACTCAGAAATACGGTGAAGGCATCGTAAATAGCCTTGTTGATCATTTGGTACTTCAGGATTTGAACTCAAGGATAATTCAGAGTACCTTAGGTATTCTATAAATACAATAAAATGTCAATTTCATTGTTATGATGTCCCGTGGGTCTATTTCAACTGATAAGTATGGTGCAGACATCGTAAATAGCTTTGTTGATCATGTAGAACAACAAGATATGAATTCAAGGATAGTTTGGAGTACTGAAGGTATTTTATAAATACTGTAACATGTCTATTACAGTGTTATGATGTTCCGTAGAGCTATTTCAACTCATACGTTTGTTGTAGACAACGTATATAGCCTTGTTTAACATCAAGATCTGAACTCAAGATAGTTTGTAGTACCTTAGTTATTGATGATGATGATAATTATGTAATAAAGCCCGATTCAAAGTAAATTTGGACGCATTCAAGTGATCATAACTCAAGAATTAAACAACATACATGGTTGATCAAAACGTCAAACAAAAGTGTATTTATTCAGCATTTATTCAAACGATATATAACAAGTTATTACATTTTACCATTTCGAACGAACTGTCGCACTTTACTTGTGATCGATGCCATCATGATCTGCATAGTCGCTAGTGACACTGTACCGGCGAACTTATTCCACTGTAAACGCATTTGTAGTGCATATGTCACTTCTTTACCGCATCCTCGAAGTTTCCGCTTGACAATTGCCCAATATTTTTCGATCGGTCTGAACTCAAGGCAATTCGGAGGATTAATCTCTTTGGCGACGAAATTAACATTGTTTGCAGCATACCATTCTAGTACCTCCTTAGAGTAGTGGCAGCTGGCTAGATCCGGCCAAAAAATAACGTTGGTCTTGTGTTGCTGAATGAAGGGTAAAATCCGCTTTTTCAGACACTCTTTAATGTAAACCTTCGAAGTAATTGTGTGAGATGTGATGAAAACCTTGGTTTTAAGGCAACAACTGCAGATTCCTTGCTAAATCATTAGTTTTCGAGCAAACTTATCAGCAAAAATAAATTTATACCTGGAAGGGACATCCCCACGACCAGTTCCCAGGTAAAATTTTCGTCCGTGGATTTGTTTATAATCCATTTTGTCATATGTTTCGTCATCCATTAAAATACAGCCATCAAATTTCGTCAAAACTCGTTCGTATAGTAATTGTGCTCGCTTTTTGGCCACTAAATTTTGTTTCATGGAGCGATTTGGATGTTTACTGGCACAAATAGACTTATATCCTTCTCTTGAAAGGATGTTACGCACGGTGGAAAAGTTGGAATCGTATTTTTTTTTGCCAAATCACGTATGGAGACACCTGGGTTGCCTTTCACGTAGCTCAACCCCTTTCTCCTCAGCTCTTTGTCCCTAATGCCACTTTTATGACAGATGCGCATCCACACCCAGAGTAACCTTGTAACGTTTAATTACAAGACACAACGTTGACTTTGGGAATTTTAACACTTTTGCTATTTTTGAGGCTGACCACGAAAGATTCTCTAGATGTTTGTGCACAATTAATTTTCTTTTCTCAAGTTGCATGATCCTTAATTTCGAGATGCGTCGATCAATCGAGAAAAACTTTTCACCAATTTCTTCGTCAACAAAACATCAACAAATGCCTGTCAAACGTTTTTTGTTCCAACCACCAGGGACGCGGTGGTGTGTTAAACCGTGCGTCCAGATTTACTTTGAATCGAGCTTTACTACCATCTATTGTAGCAAGGTAACTTTCCATAGCAGTGAAGTAATCTGAAAAACGATTTGATCAGGACTCTATTGTTGTTTGTGATCATCAAGCTCCTGTAAGAAGGGCCAAAAAGGGTTGGGCGGGCCCGTATGCTGAGACACTTACGTGAAACCCGCGAACATAGGGAAGAGAATCTCCTTCCATAAGCAAGTTCACACTGACAGCACTAGAATCGAGCCCTCGATTGACAGAATAAACCCAATAGATGGGGTCGAAGAGCCTACCCTCGTTCCGCGAAATGTTAACAATAGGAAGTATTGTTAACATCGTTAACAAATCGTTTCACTTGGGTGCCCTGATGGTCCCTTCCTCTCCCCGTTTTATTTTGTTTAATATTTAGTATATTTTGTTGTCGTTATTTGATTGCTTACCTCGTGTTAGAAAATTTGGCTGATTGGTAAATTGGTTAGGGTTATACACCATCCTTTACTTATTGGTTCAATTTGATGTAGGGTTCAAGTTGTCTTCTCGCTGTGTCATTCGGTATTGCTCGAGGTCATGGAATAGGGAAGAGAACAAGAGAAAGGTGAGAAAGGAGAGTACCTTAGGTGTTCCTGAAATACTGTAATATGTCTATTACAGTGTTATGATATTCCGTGTAGCTTTTCAAACTAATAAGTACGGTCGAGACTTCGTAAACCTCCTTATTGATCATATAAAACATCAAGATCTGAACTCATGGATTGTTTGGAAGGTCTAAAACCACTTAGAAAAAACATTTGTTCGCAACTTTTTATCCTTTTGATGGTTTTCATCATTTGTTCAAGCATGAACCATAAATTATGTTGAGCTACGGTGTATAAAAAATCAGCATTGAATCGGTTAAATTAAATGAGAATTCAACAACGATGTCATCGATGGCTAAACTGTGTTGCCAAAGAAATTTGTGTGTTTCATTTGTATGGGAGCCCCCCCCCCCTTCAGACGGGGGAGGAGTCTCGATCCATCATAAGAACCTTTTCCGGTCCCAAAAATCCCTGTATACAAATTTTGGTAACAGTAGGAAGAATTCTCATGTTTGGTTTAAATTTGTGTTTCATTTGTATGAGACACCCCCCCTTTCCAGAAAGAGGAGGGGGCTCGGACCACCGTAGAAACATTTCTTGCCTTCAAAATCCCTACATGCCATTTTTTTTCCATTTGCTTTCTAAGTTTTAGAGTTATGCAGAAAATACAGTTTCATTGAATGACAGCCCCCTTCTAGGAGAGGGGAGGGGTCTCAAACCACCATGAAAACATTTTTCGCCTCAAGAAATCCCCACATGCCAAATTTGGTTCCATTTGCTTGATTAGTTCTTGAGTTATGCAGAAACTTCTGTTTCATTTGTATGGGAGCCTCCCTTTCTAGAGAGAGGAGGGGTCTCAACCTACCATAGAAACATTTCTTGTCTTCAAAAACTCCCACATGCTAAATTTGGTTTCCTTTGCTTGATTAGTTCTCGAGCTATGCAGAAATTTGTGCTTCATTTGTATGGGAGATATGGAACATATGGGAGGGGTCTTAAACTATCATAAGAACCTTTCCTGGCCCCAAAAACTCCTGCAATTTCACCCCGATCGGTTCAGTAGTTTTCGATTCTATAAGGTTCGGACAGACAGACAGACAGTAATTGATTTCTATATATTTAGATAGATGAAAAATAAATTCTTATTAAATTCGCTTAAATGAATCTTATTGCATGTAGCAATGTTATTCATTTTTCGAAAATAAATACCTTAAACTTAACTGAACACTTAATTAACATCCCTTACATGATATGCATGACCAATGCATTATATTTAAGGAATTCATAGAAAGTATGTGTCCAACTTATGGATTGCAAGTCCTCATACATTTAATGAAAACATTCACTGACGATAATTCATTAATTTCGCACATACTTTTCATGTGCTAACCCCCATTGCAAAAACCCATGTGGGTTTGCACATGAATCTAATGGGGATTTTCTTTTGAGTGTGCTAGATGCTACAAAATATACAACACCGGTGCAGCGATGTTTTTGCGTTTGGTCTAAAAAAATAATTCCAATCCACGATTTGGATCGCCGTTGAAGATGCCCTTAGGTTGGCCATTTTTCCCCGTCGTCGCCTAAGTAAGGAGCGAGCATGTAAGGGAAAATATTTTTTTCAACACTCTTTTAGCGAGTACAACACGTTGTTTTCGTCTTAATTTCGTCAAAAATGGTGACACTAAATTTTTGTTGGGATGGACTAGACGGCATTGAACCAACATCAGTTTGATTCAAGTGAATGTTGTGCTGTTCCAATGATTAAGGTTTCTTTTGCGGGTACTAATCAGGTCGATGATTGTATTATATTGGGCTACTTTTTGATGTATTTATGCTTCGCATAAGCATTATTATGTATCAAGAATATCACTTTTTGTACTGTTTTTTTGTCTATCCGCTCTTGTGCTCTGTTTTCGGTTGAATCATGTTTAAGGCATCGTCGATTACCTATACCTTTTTTTACTGTTCAAAAGATTAGTGTCGTCGCCATCTGCTCAGATTTGTTTTGTTTTGCTTCTTCTGGGATTAACTTCCGCTCAGAGGTTTCGGATTGTCGGATCCACCCACGTCTGAAGAGAAACTGAAGCTGCGAGTAGAGCTTATTCTGGGTTTATATTTTCCGTTCTCTACAATTCTCAATTCTTCCATTGAGTTTCTGCTGCCTTGCTGTTCCTTTAATCCCATTATTTATCGACCCCATTAAACGAAAATCAGTACTTTTGATTTGTTGCAACTGTAGTGAAACATGTTTGGATTTCCCTCACGATTCGGTAAAAATGCATTTCGTTCGAAATCGGTTTAGAAAATGAAAACGGCGGATAAATACAATTGAAAGTGAATGATTCCTATCAATAGGTAAGGTACCGGATAGTGGGATTCTGAATTCGGGTTGTTCGTAGTTCCCCAGTCACGTATGCCACACGGTTCTCGCACGTGTTTGTGGACCGGTGCGGAGGAAAATCATGAAGATGCACGAAAACATAGCCACAGCACATTCACAAACGAGTCGTCATCATACTTACATATAGGCAACATAAACACGGAGAGCGAAGTTCACCGGTTTCCCCTTCTCTGGTTTGGTTTCATCTCGCTTCCCGAAGGTTCTCGATCCATCTTAGGCAGCGTAGCAATAGGACGTACTAGAAATAGCAGTTTACGGAAATCAAGGCATAGAAACTACGATTAAGGTTGCTTTTCAGCCTAAACGATGGGAACCTTTATGAGAGGTGTAAATGTGAGGGTGATTTATGGAAATAGAGCATCGATGGCAGGAGCTAAGAGTTATGGTGAAAGCCACAATAAAATATGTACTATCAAATCAATCCACCCCTATATTTTAATTGCATTTGTGGCTCATTGTCTCATTGTCATTTAATTAGGGTTTCTGTAATCCAGAATTAAGATTTGTAGAATGTTTTAAAAACATGACCAATTTCCCCAATGGCCTAAAAGAGTAATCCGGTTCACCAATTGCTTTAAAATATGGTTCTTTACTGACATTGGTCAAAACATCACAATGCTCCATCCCCCATTATTATTCATATCGAAGGCTAAAGTATCGACCCTCTCGATTTTGGTTCCGCATCAAAATTGCCAACTTGTGTAGATCAATAGCTGGCAGGTTTCTTTGTCTGGAACTGGCTTCAGTTTGTGGTGTGTTTACGGCGTGAAAACTGCATTGAAAACTGCAGGGGAACCTAATGAAGTGAGGTGGCGTGCGGGTTGTTGGAAATTGCAACATCGAATAGAACAAAACAACCACTCTGCAGAAGCGTGAAAAATGGTTCCCATGAGAGAACCACTCACTCACCGACAGACGACCTGCTGCTAGGAGGACTGCAGACTGCCTCTTTTCATTCGTTGAAGCAGACGGGCAACGTGGCGTTAAACAAAAAACACAGAACGCCAGTACCTAGTTAGCTCTACTCGTCTGATGAACATTCATGGGAATCGATTTTCATTCACGAGTCGAATACCCGAGTGATAGTTTTGATTGAACGCCAATGTTGAACTGTTTTGGAAAACTTTTCCATTCGGGCTTCGACGCAATTTAATCGGTCCGGAGTGTGAGGTTATACTTCTGATGGGCATTTCAAGTCGGAAAAGCTTAAATCAAGTCATGTCGTCGCAATTTTCCGCCTGACTAGCCGGAAAATGTGCACGTATCCGGTCGAACAACCTAATATTCCATCAGTGCTTTATTTGTTTTAATATGCAATATTATGTCAACAGCCGACAGCTTTCCGCGTTCACTTCAATTGTTAAATCATTCAGTTATAAAAAAAAATAATCAAATGTTGACAAGTACCATTGACCCCAAACAATGCTAGAAGGGATACATTTGTGTCTCGGAATTAAAACAGTCCATTAACAGAACAGTAAAAGCTTGATTACAAGACCAACAAGACAACGTTTTCATCATAAAAACGTCAAATTGACCATAAAGTCAATCTCGCCCAAATGGGAAAACGCATCAGATGAATTACAATCTTCTGAACAGGGACATTGAAAGCATCCAAGTGGTTATCGAACTACTCTTCTGCTTTTAATTGCCCATCCAAGTGGGTGCGTTCTTAATTCGAAGAAATGTTAAAAGTGCATCTCGCTTGGAAGCCATAAAACAAAGTAGTCTGACGAAGGCGACAGGTGGTTGTTAAAAACTGGCACTTGATAGCTTTCCTGGTTGATGGTGTAGATAAAATTCGATAGAGTTTATCTCCTCTTAAGAATGCAGTAAAGCTTATGTAGTTTTGAATTCAAAGGCAACAAGAGGGAGGATCTTTCCTTCGTTAAGCCGCAATGTTTGCGTTTGTTTATTATTCCCAATCGCTTACTGCGAGGATATTCCAAAACAGCTAGGTTTGCAAGCAGTGCATACGAAAGGTGTACGAAGGTTTCTGTGCACACATCAATGCTTCCAGACTTAGAGATAACAATAGGATATCTTCCGGGATAAAAACCTGATGCATCCTTATGTGTGTAACTTAGTACACATGGAGTGTTGTTGGTTTCTCACATCTAAGAGTTTGCTCTGTTGGGGGAAGATGGGGTTGAATAATACAATCCGGTTGATAAAAATGACGATGTTTCTGAACTCTGTCTGAATATTTTTTATTAGTACAAGAATGGCACACAGGATACCTGGAAAATATTCTTTCGTATGTAATTTTCCGAATTACACACATCAGAAAATCTTTCGACAACAAGTAAGAAATTTTTATTTTCTGTTTGTTGCAGTGTAATTTTACGATCAACGCACACTGCATAGTGGTCCAAAATGCGAATTTAGCTGGAAAGATACACTTTCAGCCTAAGTTTGAAGTTTTGGAGCAGAATTGTCTTCTAAAAAGTTGTTTCTAATAATGAGGCCCTTCTTTTGGTGTGAATGAAAAATAGGGTGGTCCTTGTTTTTAGAGAAATCGGCAATTTACCTTTTTTATTTGCAGAAATAAAGGCATATATTAAAAAAAAAAAAAAATGTAGACGAGAAAATTTTAAGCAACTTTGATTGAATAAAAACATTTCTGTAGCTTTTGAAATGACCAAATTAGAACAACTTCCTACGTAGCCTACACACTTAGAATTATATGCCGAGTCTCGGCTTTCTGAAACCGAGATCCGCACAGCCGACCTCTCGCTTTCGATCTCGGCTTTTTTATGTTAACCGATAATCACGGTTTGGGTCAAACTGAAAACTCATATAGTTAACTGGAAATCTCGGCATAAGCAAACTGATATATCGGTTAAAATTCGAAACAAACAGAAATGAAGTTAATGCCTGGGACGACATACAACGTACAGCGTTGCACTCCTTTAGTCTAGTACGTGTTTTTTGGTACTGGATTAAAGTATTTGATAGTTCGTACAACGGTCTGCGTTGTATGTCTGTCATAAGTATAACCGAGATTTCGGTTAAATTATGTGTAAATATTCGAAATTTTGAATTAGATTTTCATCGAAATATTGAATATTTCATGCCTATAGCCAATACCCTACAAAGATGGTTTTTGCGTCAAATCCGGCTGGTACAAGAAGACGTGGAGTACAGGCGGATCAGGTAAACCAAGACTTGAAAAGCGTGGGGCGCAACGGGGAAGGAAGGGAAGCAGCCAGGGGCGGGGGGAATGGTGGAGGAATTGTTGGGGGGTTTTTTTAATGTTATTGGTGTTGTGGCCATAAATGTTTGTTTTTTTCACCGTTTCATAAAAAAACCTATTTATTTCTCGGCTGGCTAAACAAATTGGTAAACCTTTTGTTGGGGTGGGTGGGGGGGGGGGGTGGGTTGGGGGTGGGGTAGGTTTGGGGTGGGGGTCTGGGGTGGCGGGGTTTTGTTTTTATATTTTTTATTTGGTTTTTTTGTTTTTTGGGGGTTGGGGGGCGCGGGGGTTTGGGTTGTTTTGGGGGGTTTTTATTTATATATTATAATGATGGGGGTAAATTTTTTTTAGTTTTTTTGTGGCGTTGTTAATTATTTATGGGGTGGGGTGGTAATATAATAAATTTTATTTATTTTATTTTTTTTTATTTAAATACTAGCTGAACCCGGTGCGTGCGCTGCTACGCTTGCACCTAAATGAAGGAAAATTTAATATAACTGGCACGTTTATGGTTTTTTTTCGGAATGAGTTTTTTTTTCTTAAATAAGCAGGGGTTCAAACTTCTATCAAAATATGCTTCTTACCCGAGATATACACGTTTTGTGTTTAAGTAACCTGGATAATTCTCATTTTTGGAAGAAATTTGTGTTTCATTTGTATGGGAGCCCTCCCTTCCAGAGGGGGGTGGTTTCTCAAACCACCACACAATCATTGCCTTCAAAACCCCCCACATGCCAAATTTGGTTCCATTTGCTTGATTAGTTCTCGAACCATCACACTGGGCTCTTCGATTATAATAAAAATTTGAGTTTCATTTGTTTGACCCCCCCCCCCCCTTCAGAAAGGGGAGGGGTCTTGAACCACCAAAGAAACATTCTTGCCTTCAAAACCCCCCACATGCCAAATTTGATTCGATTTGCTTGATTAGCTCTCGAGTTATGAAGAAATTTGTGTCTCATTTGCATATGAGCCCCCTTCCTGAGAGAGTAGGGGTGTCAAACAATCATAAGAAACTTCCTCAGCCCCAAAAACCCCTTCATATAAATTTTCACGTTGGTCGGTTCAGAACTGTCCGAGTCTATAAGGGTCTGACAGACAGACAGACAGACAGGCATTCATTTTTATGTATATCGAAATCTAGCCTCCAAAAACCCCCATTTGCTAAAAGTGGTTTCATTTACTTGATTAGTTCTCGAGTTATGCAGAAATTTGCTTTTTATTTGTACATGAGCCCCCCCCCTTCAAAATGGGTATTGGAGTATTGGAGTATTGAACTGCCATAGAAAAATTTCTTGCCTCCAAAAACCTCAACATGTAAAATTTGGTTTCATTTGCTTCATTGGCTCTCGAGTTATGCTAAAAATTATGTTTCATTTTTATGGTAGTCTCCCCTTCCAGAAGGCGGAGGGGTCTCAAACCACCTTAAAAACATTTATTTCCTTCAAAAACCTCCACCTGCCAAATTTGGTTACTTTTGCTTGCTATGTTCTCGAGTTATGTAGAGATTCGTGTTTCATTTGTATGAGAGACCCCTCTTTCAGTGAGTGGAGGAGTCTCAAACTACAATAGAAACATTTCTTGCCTTCAAAAACCTCCACATGCCAAATTTGGTTCCATATGCTTGATTAGTTCTCGAGTTGTGCACAAATTTGTGTTTCATTTGAATAAGAGCTCCCCTCTTACAGAGGGCGGAGGGATCTCGAGTTACCTTAGAAACATTTCTTGCCTTCAAAAACCTCTACCTGCCAAATTTGGTTCCATTTACTTGATTAGTTCTCGAGTTATGCAGAAACTTTTTTTCATTAGTATGGGAGCCCCGCGCTCCTACCAGAGAGAGAGAGGAGGGGTCTTGAACTACCGTGGAAACATTGATTGCCTTTAAAATCCCCGCATGCCAAATTTGGTTCCATTTGATTTATTAGATCTAGAGTTATGAAGAAATTTCAGTTTCATTTGTATGACAGCACCACCTCAAGAAAAGGAGAGGGGTCTCAAAGTACCATAAAAACATTTTTCGCCTCCAGAAAACTCCACATGCCAAATTTGGTCTCCATTGCTTGATTAGTTCTTGAGCTATGCAGAAACTTCTGTTTCCTTTGTATGGGAGCCTCCCTTTCTAGATAGGGGAGGGGTTTCAAACTACCGTAGAAACATTTCTTGCCTCCAAAAACTTACGCATGCTAAATTTGGGTTCCTTTGCTTGATCAGTTCTCGAGTTATGCAGAAATTTGTGCTTCATTTGTATGGGAGCCCCCCTTTTTAGAGATGGGAGGGCCTTAAAATCATCATAAGAACCTTTCTCGGCCCCAAAAACCCCTGTATACAAATTTTCACGCCGGTTCAGTAGTCTCCGAGTCTCCGAGCCTCCGAGGTCCAGACAGACAGACAGACAGACAGACAGACAGACAGACAGACAGACAGACAGACAGACAGACAGAAAGAAAGAAAGAAAGACAGACAGACAGACAGACAGACAGACAGACAGACAGACAGACAGACAGACAGACAGAAAGAAAGAAAGAGAGACAGAGAGAGAGAGAGAGAGAGAGAGAGAGAGACAGAGAGAGAGAGAGAGAGAGAGAGAGAGAGAGAGAGAGAGAGAGAGAGAGAGAGAGAGACAGACAGAGAGAGAGAGAGAGAGAAGACAGAAGAAATTCTACGTTATTATCGCGGTACCACTGGATGACTTCTCAGCTGTAGTGGCAACTTGCCAAATCTGGCCAAAACTTCACGGGACTTTTATGGGCTTTAATGTTAGGTAGTACGCGGTTTTTGAGGCATTCATCCTTGTACAGCTTTGAGTCCATCGTCTTATTCGTCACGAACACTTTGGTCTTTGCTCCGCAGCTGTATATCCCTTGCCAAATCATCAGTTTTTTGGCAAATTTGTCCATAAAAGCAAACTTAAACTTCACAGGAACATCTCCTCGTGCCATCGCCATGTAGAATGTTTGGCCAGGAAGCTGTCCGAAATCTATTTTGACGTAGGTTTCATCGTCTACGAGCAGCCATCCTTGATACTTCGTCAAAACCTTCTGGTACAATTTCCGAGCTCGAGTTTTGGTGACGAAACTTTACTTCAACGTTCTGTTTGGTTGCTCGCTGGCTCCATAAGAACGATATCCTGCTCGCAAACGAATTCTTCGAACGGTACTGCGAGCAGCAGCGTATTTTTATGCAATTTCATTATCTGATAGTCCAGGGTTTGCTCTGACGGTTCTCATCACCTTCTGGTTCAGCTTGTGGTCATATGTTCCACTACGACGCTTACCCTGAGGCACTCGATCCACACTCTTTTGCTCCCTAAGACGTTTAAGCACATCATACACGGTTGATTTGGCGATTTTCGACGTTTTTGCGATTTTTATTGCGGACCACGTTGAATTATCAACGTGGGTGTGCAGAATTTTTTCTCTCCTCTCGGCTTCCATCTGGAATAACTTTTGACTCACTGCACGAAACACCGTGAAATTTATACCACAGAAAGTGGGCGCCTAGGTAACCCAAGCGCTGTTAAAGAATTCTTGCAGCGGTCACTTTCCGTGCCGCTGCAACACAATAAGTGATTCCGGATTCTAACTGGACAGAACTTTAGTCGAAAAATTCAAAAGAATTGGACTTCGGGTTTGGTTGTTTAATGGGTTTTTGTTTTCCTTTTTGGGGGGATTTTTCCGGGGGAATTTGGTGGGTTTTGTTTTGTTCGTTTTTTGGTTTGTTGGGGGGGGGGTTTTTTTTTTTTTTTTGTTTTTTTTTTTTTTTTTATTACCTTTTTTTTGAATGGGTGGGTAGAAAAGTAGTTGGCATCATTAAAATATTAATTTTATATAATTTTTTTTTTTTTGTGGTTTTTTTTGGTGTTTTTTTTTGTTTTTTTTTTTTATTTTTTATGTATTTTTTTGGTGTGGGTGGGGGGTTTTTTTTGATGAGTGGGAGTGGGGGGGAGAAGGAAATTTGGTGCTCGGAAAAGGATGCCCCGTACAACCAAATTGCAAAACGGGTGAAAGTGAACCACACTAGTGTCAAAAATGTGATCCAAAGGTTTAGTGAGACCCTTTCCGTGAAATATTTGGAGAACATAGACGGATGCATCTTTATCGACGACGAAACCTACGCCAAGGAAGATTCGCGAGCGCTTCCCGCAGCGCAGTATTGTACAAAATCAGCGAACCAGGACCTGGATGACGGTGGCAAAAGAACTGTTTGGGTAGAAGTTTGGGCAGGACTGATTTCCGTCGGTCTATTTCCTCACAACGTGATGAAAACCACCGACGCCAGGAAGATGACTTCACCACCTGGACGCACTCATCAACACATGAGCTGGAACCAATGGCTTATCTTCCCTTCCGAAAGGAAGACGTGACCAGATTTTTTCGCCTAAAAAAAACTACCGAACTCGACTGGCATTGAACCCAGACCCACTGGGGTGCCAAGTAGCAGTCACGCTTACCACTACACCAATGATAGTAAATCATTTATTTGTACAGGCTCAATCGAATCAACTTTGCAGAGCCAAGCGCCGGCAAATTGCTGCACTAAAGATCGCATTAAAATAAGCTACTGTTTTCGGATGGATGGTAAATAAGAACGGAAAACGATATTTTAACAAACCAAATTGCATTTTATCCATTAAAAAACTAAAAACTTCACAAAAATACTTCTACCCTTTGCCACGCCACCTTCCGGCAGTTAGCTAGAACTTTGACCATAGGTGAATTAAAGGAGCATATTCTTCAGTTCCTTGGTCGCCTTTTTGATCAAATGATGCGTCGTTTTGGCCACGAAATTATTTAAATATACTTTCTTTTTCAAACTAGTCCAGAATTTTTCAATTCGACGGAGCTGGGGCTCATTGAACGGTTGGCTTGCTTCCGCACGTTCCGCTTCACCGGGAAGATCTCTTTGACCAGAGTCTTCAGCCGTTGTTTCTGGGTTTCCACTTGGTTCTCTGACATGGCTGGCTTGGACTGACGCTTCCGCATGTGGATATCCATTTTGGCCAAATACTTCTTAACCGTTAGGCCGGTCGCACCGATCCCCGGCCCAACGCACCGAAAGAAGTGGCCACCTTGCCTTTGGTCTTCCGTTTGAGCTTCTTTTGAATCTCCCCGTCGCTTAAAATGGTCGGATTCCCGAACCAGGCTTCCGCTTGATGGACGCTCCTTTCTCCAGAAGTGCCAAAATCTTGTAGATCGCGATCGTATTCGGCCGACACGAAGTGGTCCGGATGGAGCAGGCGGTACGAACAAACCATAGATCGAAGTTGTTTCACTGTTCTCGCCATAGCTGCCGTAAATAAACAAACTGATGGAGTTGTCAAATTTTCACAGTTTATAGGCAACTTATATATTGTGACTACTGACTGGTGGATAGTCCATCAGGTGGCAGGGTGATCGCATGAAAAATCGGAACATTTAGTCGCGTTTTTTTTAATGCACGTATTAAAGGGTGTTTCGATCAAAATTTGATCGACTTAAACTTGACGCATTTACTTTCATCGTGCATTAAAAAAAATTGTAAACCCCGCATTTTGAAGATGTGTGCGTGTAGCACCATGCCTCTATTTTGAATTTGAGATTAGCACTTCAGTTAACAAAATGTCGTCGAGGGTAGAGAAGCAACGCATCAAAATTTTGCACGTCCAAGTTGGCGAAATTGTTGAATGTGGCTAAATCAACTATTACCAACGTATTAAAAGTGTTGGGTGAACGTTTGTCGACAGCTAGGAAAGCTGGATCCGGGGGAAATCGAAAGCCGGAGGCCACAACGACGACAAAAAGAGTTGCCCGCTGTTTCGAGCGGAACCCCAACCTCTCCGTCCGAGATGTCGCAAAGAAGCGCCTTCAACCGTGGATAGAGCTAAAAAACGAGCTGGACTGTCCACTTACAAGAAAGTGGTGACTCCAAATCGCGACGATAAACAAAACACGCCGGCCAAAGCAACATCGCGAAAGTTGTAAACGACTATGCTGACGAAGTTTGATTGCGTGGTGACGTTTGCATTAAAAAAAATGGACTTTTTTTTTCGGATGGTGATAAAAAAGCTAAGTCCGATAATTGCTTTTGATAAATTTCCCATGGAAGGTAATTATTTAAGCTTACTTGCAAATAAATTCTACGCCCTTGCGAGCGGCCTTCCGGCAGTTAACCGGAACATTCGCCATGGCGGACGAAAACATGCGTGTAGGCATGTTTTTGAATTTTTTCATCATTTTATTTATCAATTCCTCCTCAGTTTTCGTGACAAAATTGTTGGAGTAGATCTTACGCTGCAGGTTGGCCCAGAAATTCTCGATGGGACCACATCGATATTCAGCCGCTCCATCTCCTCCAACGATCGCTTCGAGTAGTGGGCCGACGCCAGATCCGGCCAGAACACCGCGTCTTTGCTCTTATGGTATTTTTTGATGAACGACGCAACTTCCGAAAGGCATTTCGTACTATAAATATCCCCGTTCACGGCCAGTCCGGAGCAAAAGAAGAGCTCGCTGCTTGTCAGCCGCAGCAGCACCTTCTTGGGGAACTTGGTGTGTGAAATGAAGTTCACCTCGGAGCTCACTTCCTTCGTGGGGGAAATAAAATACGAAGTGCCCTGCCAGTCGTTGCCATCCAGGGTGAGATAGGTCGCGTCGTCCATCACCACTGCCACGTCGCGATTCGCCGGGAAAATCGAGTTGACCATTCAGCCACTGCCGCTGCGTCATTGCCCGCAGCTCCGAAACCAGTGGATGATGTTCATGTTCGCCAGGTACTTTTTCACTGTTTAGCCGGTTGAACCGACCTTCCGACCATGCGCACGCAGCAATGTAGCCACTTTTCCCTAGGTCTTCCTCTTCAGCACCCTTGGAGCTTCTTGTCGCTCAGGTTCGTCGGCCTTCCGGAACCGGGCTTTCTTTCGATGCTCTGATTGTTGTCTAATAGTGCCAAGATGTTGTAGAGGCCGGAACGGGCGTATCTGGCGTCCAAAAAGTGCCGCACGATGTCCGTTTTTGACGCGGCGGGGTGCTTTTCTTTGAACGCGCACACTTCTGAACGGAGTTGTTTCACTGTTTTTGCCATCACGGTTAGAGTCCCCGACTGATAGAGCTGTAAAAGGTTGTCTGCTGACTCATGGGTTTCTATGATTGATGCTGCATGGGTAGTTTCGTCAGTGCGGGTGAAGGTAAACCCATGAAAAATCGGCAATTTTTGTCCATTTTTTTTTATTGCAAACGTTACAGGATGATGAAACTTACGTCAAGGCAGACTTCCTGGATAGAAATTTTATACGGCAACCGGACGGGGATCTTGCCATTAAGGAAAAATGGCCATGGAGTGGTATGCTGCCAACAACGTTCAAGTGATACCCAAGGACAAGACAATATTCGGCCATCGTCAAGCGGAACCTTAAGAAGACTCAAAAAGCTGTTGTGAGTGAGAAACAGTTCAAAGCAAACTGGCGTTCTGCGGCGAATAAAGTGGACAAGAAGACTGTACAAAATCTTATGGCAGGTGTTAGACGATAGACCCGTTAATTCGCATTTGGTAAATAGGAAGCTTGTCTGAATAATTCTCCTGTATTCTGTATTAACTGAACTTGAAAAAGAAAATGAATTTGAATTATTAATAAAAACTTTGATCGACTCACACACATTACTGTTTGACCAAACTTTGATCGGAACACCCTTTACTTCCCTTCGCTTCCGGGGCAAGCTTAAGGCAGTCGAAGGATTTCTTGACTGAATAAGGGTTCGTGGAGTCGCCAGTCCCTTATCATGTGAAGACACGCGGTTCTGGTCGTAGTCTTCCGAAGGTCCTCATTGAGATCGACTGGCCATGCTATACCAAGCCATCACGTAGGCTATTCCCTCGGGGCAACCTGCTGAAGATAGTCCTGCAGACAAAGATAATCCTTGGACTGATGGTGGGTTCTTATCGCATCACATCACGAAGATAAATAAATAAAGATATAATGGTATATTGCCATCACCCCAACGCATTATTGATAGCACGTCTCGCAGAAACCAGTATCATTTCGTATATGAAATTTTAATCTTTCATATGCTAGTGCAGCAAAAATCTGATTCAAGTTTCGAAAGTGGAACCTCGGTAGTTCCTTTGATTCGTGCTTTCAAAAATTATAAATGTTGATGGAAATCGGCCATAACGGTTGTGAATGCTATTAACTATGACCTTAAGCCACGACTGATATGGATTTTTGCTGAAAAAAAAATCTTTTACGATTGATTTTTTTACGTTTTACAGGTATTTTATTCAATCACATTCCTATGCCATTTTTTTTTCTTCAAACAGAATTATGTTTCTACAAATGTTTTGATGAAGAAATTTATCTGTTCAAAAAGTAAAGTTCCACTCTTCGGTGTTTATCGTTAGAATACTGATTGAAAATCAACCCGTTGTAAAATTTAGCTTAACAAAAAAAGTGCCCATATTTTCTCCACAATGTTTACCATTCCATTATAAACATTCCCAAACAATCGATTGGAGTAGGAAATTTTATGAGCTTTAAACTGCCTTGTACAAAACGACTTACAAGATAACGAATGAAGAGAGTGCGAAGGAAGTCTTCCATCGTCGGTACCAAGGGGAAAACTTGCCATCATCCCCTCTATTTATTCTGCCAGCTCACGAAGGGGGAAGTCAGTTTTCCCATCAAAGTAAAAGTCGTCGATTCCTCCCGGGTGCAGCCTTATCCGCATCCGGCGTATATATTTGTGTGTGTGCCAGTGTTTGCGTGAGGGGGTTGACTGGAAAAACTCAATTTCCACACTATCACCACCACCAGAGCCGCCACCCCTGCCTTTAGTGATGGTTGTGTATTTCAACCGTGAAGGAAGGATGATGCTTTCCGTGCCGTTTGAAGCTTGAATGAAGTAAAAAATAAAATAAAATTGAAGAGTGGATTTTAAATGCGGTGTTTGCTGCACGCGTTCCTAATTTAATAATAAATAACAACAACACAACGACTCTGTGAATGAAGTATCGAATCCAAGCACGATTGATTGTATCTTCCGACGAAGAGCGTAGGGAGATGGGAAGAGGAAGAGAGGATAATAATCCGAATCCATCATTCAAATTTAACAGTGTTGGGCTCTTTGTCGGGACTTTGATGATTGCCATTGGGAAGCATTTCAAGTCGTGTAATTTAATTGAGTGCTCTTCTTTTGCCGGTCGATGCTTCTGTTGAAAATGCAATTTAAATAACTGTCAACTGAGAGTTGTGGAAGGGTTTCCCAATAGAAATGCAATACCTCAGTTGGGATATAATAGTTGGGGGTGCACCATGGTTGTGCTTACTAAATCGAGAAGTTTAATAAGACAGAAGGGGCTATGCATAAACCACGTAGACTTTTTTGGGGGGACGAGGGGGGGGGGGGGGGGGTTGACCAAAGTCTACGCTCGATACAAAATTTCAAAAAATTGTTTGGAGAAAAGTCTACGAGGGGGGGGGGGGGGGGGTTCTGAGATTTTCAAAAATGAGTACGTGGTTTATGAACCGGCCCTAACACATTTAGACACTATCACCGCATATGTGCATATTTCCATAATTTGAACAATAATTTTTAACATTGAAAACGATGCGTAGTTTTCTTCGTCTATTATTATTATTATTATTATTATTATTATTATTATTATTATTATTATTATTATTATTATTATTATTATTCTGTGCCAGTCGGTTTGGTTTCAAGAATTATTTTCAACGTGCTGTCGTCCGACATCCTTATGACGTACCCAACCCACCGTAGTCGACTGATTACCACGATTCTGACGTAAGAGGCCCAACAACTCATACAATTCCTGGTTCGTTGGCTATCTCCATTTTCGTCTTACATCTGCAATCCACAGTAGATCCTACACTAAAAAAACTTAAGCTTTATTGTGATATTAACATCAGATTATGCAAAATTTTATTCCATTCCACACGAAGCAGTAACTTGCATGAAACAGTTCTAACAAAGAGGAGCTTTTACATACAATATTATCGAAACTTTACGAAAAGTCCCAGAACATTAGACGATCGACAATGAAAATTTGTTATGTTCTCTGACGCTCCATTTATGTGCATGATATTGAACGGAAAATCACACTACTTTTCGAGTTTTTCATCACTCGTATTTTCAGGATTTATTTTAATATTATTTTATTATTTTTACCTTGGAGCATATGGTACGGTTTATCCACACATCCTTCCTCCCCCGATATTCACAAAATGAGTTGGGGTCCAAATCTGTTCATTTCAATTCAACTAATTTTACAGAATCATCTTTTGCGGTTAAAGCAACGCAGTAGGCCTGGCCGCTTTGACGCTTGTGTCATGTCTTTGATATGTTGCAAGCATCAATAATAACAAACAAATATTTTAGCGTTATCTAACCCATTTATTTCCAGGATCCTATCTGGTACTGACTTCGTTTGTATTAGATTTGATCAGAGCGTTGTTTTTGTTGGAATTGTATTTTTATTTATTTATTTATTTATTTATTTATTTATTTATGTATTTGTATAATTCCAACTGATTAAACATCTTATTGAAATGTAATGGGGAAAAGCCATGTGGCGTAAAAACCCCTTATCTTTTAACCGTACACTACATTTATCAACAAAAATAGAAGGAATACAAAGCAAGTAAACAGAATTAATTCTAGTAAACACACAAAACTTGTCAGTAAATTTAAAAATAATCTTTCGTGGAATCAGTCGTCTGGCATCAAGTATGTAGTATTTGTCAGCATTTCCGAACTAGCGGCTTTCCATCCAACTACGCTGAATCCGGTGACGGAAGGTCTCAGCGGAACAGTTGAAGTCAAACAGAGCGTAGAGTTCATTGAAGAGCGATGACATGAATCGAATTGGATCGTGTTGGCCGTAGTTTGCAGCACGGGTTCCGAGCTGCAGAAAATTTCTTGTTCGCAGAACTCGTTCAGGAGCGTAGATAGATAGTTCTGCCAGAATTCCTGG
The DNA here is from genome assembly GCA_024533555.2 of Aedes koreicus. Lineage (NCBI taxonomy): Eukaryota > Metazoa > Arthropoda > Insecta > Diptera > Culicidae > Aedes > Aedes koreicus. The sequence continues at coordinate 456,145 of JAHHFK020004569.1, forward strand.
AGAGTCGATTTCACCTAGCAGCACTTTTGCCGCGAAGACTGCTTGCATGACTGTACGCCTATATTCCAACGTTTCAATACCCAAGAGTGAGCAACGATCCTGGTACGATGGAAGGTTGACAGGATCATTCCACGGTAGATGACGGAGAGCATAACGAACAAATTTTCTTTGAACAGCTTCAATCCTCGCAATCGAGATTATTTGATAGGGGCACCACACCAAGGCTCCAAATACCAGGATAGAACGCACGAGAGAGCAGAACAATGCTTTCAGACAGGTGGGATCACGAAACTCGTCGGAGATCTTAAACATGAAACCGAGCTGTCTGTTGGCTTTGGTAATCATATCTGTGTAGTGTTGTCTAAATGTCAAACCAGAGTCAAGCGTGACTCCAAGGTCACGAACAGTATCAATTTTTAGCAGAGGCTGGTTGTTTATTTTGTAATCAAATGCAATTGGGTTCAATTTTCGATGGAATGTGATATTGAAGCATTTGTTAACACTCAGTGTCAGGAAATTCATGGAACACCACTCTTCAAAGCTATTGACCAAGTGCTGTAGTCGTAAGCAATCAGCGAAGCATCGCACAACCACATATATTTTCACATCGTCAGCATAGAACGACCTGCAGTTAGGTGGAAGTATCAGTCCAACCTTGTTGATGAAAATGGAGAACAGCAGTGGTCCCAAGTTGCTGCCTTGAGGTACGCCCGACATAAATACTGTATTCGATGAAATTTGGACACACGCAATTGTTCGTAACTTTTTAGCGTGTGGGTAAAAATTATTGAAATTTTAACTGAATGTATTTCATTGTGTTGTGTCAATTGTGTAATGAGTTTCGTGAAAATCGATCGAGTGATTTCAGTGATGGCTTCGAATGAAGAAATAGTGTGCCAACAAATTTTGGGTACTCACTTCGAAAACCCAAAGGCTTCTCATCGATGGATCGGAAAACAGCTCGGAATCACACATTCAACCGTATCTCATGTGATCAAAACGTTCAAGGACCGTAAGACAACCAAGCGGAAAAATGGTAGTGGCAAAAAACGTGGCACATCAATTCCGGAGAAGGCCAGGATGGTATTGAACCAATTTAAGCGTTATCCCAACATTTCGATCAGCGATGTTGCGAAAAAGGCGAAAGTTTCAGTTTGTTTTATGCAGAAAACAATGAAACGTTCTGGATTACATGTGTACAAGGTCCAGAAGGCACCGAACCGGAGCGATAAACAGAACTCGGTGGCCAAAGCTCGTGCAAGAAAACTGTACAGGGAGTGGCTCACAAAACCGTTCTGCATTGTGATGGACGATGAGACCTACTTTAAAGCCGACACCAAACAAATGCCAGGACAGGAACACTACGTCGCCACCTCTAAGTTGGCCGTTCCGGAGAGTGTACGGAAGAAGAAACTGTCGAAATTCGCCAAAAAATTCCTTGTCTGGCAAGCGATCTGCGGATGTGGCAAAATGAGTCAGCCCTTCATCACCTCTGGGACCGTCAACGGACAAATCTACAAGGACGAATGCCTCCAAAAACGACTTCTGCCCTTCTTGAGATCTCACGATGGCCCAACACTGTTTTGGCCGGATTTGGCATCTTGCCACTATGCCCGTCTTAGACTGGTACAAAGATAATAATGTAGTTTTTGTACCAAAAGACGTCAACCCTCCAAACACTCCGGAACTTCGCCCAATTGAAAAATTTTGGGTAACCGATGGCTATTTTGAAGGAATTCCGAAGGAGTACTATTCGGATGGGATGAAAAAAGTAGAAAATCGCTGGACTCGCTGTATCGACCTAAAAGGCTCTCCTTTGCTGAGAAATAAAACCGAATTTTGTAAAAAAAATGTTTTCGTGTTTGATATTAAAGGGACTTTTCAGGCAACCTAGTATTACCCGCGACCCATGCAATGCTATCGATGCTACGAGTATCAGCACATAAGCAAGTTCTGTAAAAATGTCGAACGCAGCAGAACATGTGCTGTACATGTGTCGAACGCAGCAGAACATGTGCACACAAAGAAAACGAAGAATGCTCCAACGTACCAAAATGCGTAAACTGTAAGGAAAATCACATTTCGACCAGCAAATTATGCACAGCCTTCCAACAAGAACAACATATCACGAAAATAAAAAAGGATGAAAATGTCCCTTATAAAACTAATTAACAACACTGGGAAAACCAGCTATGCCCAGGTAACAGGCGATTCTCAAAACATTATTCAAACCGCAAAAAAAAATTGGGAAAAAGAGATGGAAGATAAAATTACCTTCATCTCAGAAAAAAATGAAATTTATTAAAGAGTAAATCGAAGATCTATCGAAAAAAAAAGGCCGCAATCAAAAACCGGTACCAATACCTCAAAGATAAGGAGCAGAAACTGAACATCGCTACGGAAAAAATGGAAAAGGAGATCGAAGCAATGGAAACGCATTGCAACAAGCTGACAAACGAACTACAGAAAAAACAAGATATTTGTGAAAAACTAAGCAAGCAAGTCGATCATCAAACACAAAAAATTGCCACTTTTAAAGAAAAATACGGAAAAAAACCAAAAAACTGGCAAACCACTCGAATCATTCCCCGAAAGAGACACCCGAGAAAGCACACCAGACAGGAAAATCAACCGGAAAAACAAAAACAAAAACAAACAAATGAACACGGAATCACCTGACATGGAAATTGATGAACTAATGGAGGCTAACTGAAAACAACAAAACTCCAATCTTCAAATGACTACGCTTATACAATGGAACTGCAACGGAATTTGCAGCAAATACGCAGAACTTCAATTACTCATAAACGCACACAAACCTCTATTCCGTGTTTTACAAGAAACCATAACAAAACCGAGGACAAATTTTAACATGAAAGAATACAACTCGATCTTTGAACACAGGCCCTCCGGCCAAGGAGGAGTAGCTATACTAATAAAAAAAAAGGAATATTATACACTCCAGCATAAATGCAAACACATTTTGAAATAACTGCGATAGAGGTAAAAATGCCTTTTATAATAACTATTGAGTCAATATATATCTCACCAAACACTGCACTGGATGCATAAGAACTGGATAAAATTCTAAATACATTACCGAAACCGCTACTAATGGCCGCCGACCTAAACGCTCACCATGCGCAATGAGATTTGAATAAGCAAGACTCCAGAGGCAAAGAAATCGTTAAAATAATTGAAGATCATGGACGCTAAATGACGGCCAAACAAGATTTATTAACTCAGCTAAGCGTAATAACATAAATAGTACGTCGGCTATTGACGTACCAATATGCAGTCCCGCACTGGGAACAAAATTAGATTGGGTCGTAAAAAACGACCTATACAGCAGCGATCATTTTCTCATGAAAATCGGAACTAACCTTGCCAACTCACCCAGAAAACAACAACTAAAATGGAAAATAGACCTTGCTAATTAGAAAAAGTTTGAAGAAATACATGAGGACCAGATCATCCCAAATGAGGAATACTCAATAGAAGAATTAACTACCCATATTAAAAATGCCGCGTTATTATCAATCTCAAGGACGTCAGAAGAACTTCCGCAAACATAGATTCGAGGCGAAGCAAATCATCGAAGAAGAAAAACAGAGATCCTGGGAAAAAATCATATCCGAAATAAACGAACAAACTCCACCAAAAGAAGTGTGGAGAAAGATAAGAAGCACATCAGGAAAAAAATCATCAGAACCCATCTGGACGATAACCTCCGGGAACAACAACATAACCATCCCAGAACAAATAGCCGAACAATTAGCCAACCACTTCTCCACAGAATCGTCAGATGATGTAGATCCACCCAGCATTATCACGAAAAAGAAAACAGAAGAACAAAAAGCAATTGACTTTCCTTCAGCTACAAATTCACCCTACAACATCGAATTCACTCTAGAAAAACTACTACTCTATCATATGGACACATTGAAAGGCTCCTCCATCGGCCCCGATAATATCCACAACGAAATGCTCAAAAGACTCCCGCTATTCATAAAAAAGAAACTACTAGCATTATACAATCACATGTGGACAAATGGAATCTTCCCCAACAGCTGGAGAGAATCCCACCTAATTCCAATTCCCAAACCTGAAAAAAGGACAAATGAACCTCCGTCCCATATATCTTACCGGCTGTGTGATGAAACTTCTGGAAAGAATGGTCAACCGTCGGCTTATGACCGAACTCAATCCTATGATCTAACCAATTTGCATTCCACAAAGGAAAACAAACAACAGATACTCTCACAGAAGTTGAAGACATATGTACCAAAGCTATAAACGAGAAAAAAACACGCTGAACTCCTATTCTTAGATTTAGAAAAAGCATACGACAGAACTTGGTGACATTTAGTTCTGAAAAATCTGTCAAAAGCCGGTATAGGAGGACAAATGGCTACTTTCTGCACAAACTTCCTAGAAGAAAGAAGATTCAAAGTGCTCTTTCAAGGGCATCTCTCATCCCAAAAATACCAACAAAATGGAGTCCCACAAGGATCAGTACTCGCTGTAACATTCTTTCTAATTGCTATCAATAGCATAAAAGAGTGGTTTGATTATCCAAAAATACCATCATCAAACTACAGTGTCGGACAAAACAATAAGATTACTTTATCATGAAACAGGTTTAGCTGAGGTGCCAGTTGTAGAAATCTTAAAAACTATTTACAGGGTGCGGCAGAAAATAATGCGAAAATGTACAAACTTATGTATTGGGTTAATTCGTGTAGCTAGTGACTAATTTCTGTCGAAAGTGTATTTGTTTATGTTTAATTTCAAGTGCTGCATCCAAACATTCTATTTGTTTTATTGCAAATTCGTCAAAATGTTCGCGAAAGAAGTGATCACCAGTTCGTTGCTCGCCCAGAAGAAGCCGAAAGAGATTGCCAAGGTGGTAGGGTGCCATTTGGCAACAGTTTACCGCATAAAAAAGTCCCTGCAGGATGGTCCTAAGCAGCTGAAGCCGCGAAACGGACGTCTGCGCTTTGCACGCACGCCAAACGTGATCAAATCGGTCCGTGCAAAAATTGCTCGCAACCCGGTGCGTTCCATAAGAAAACTTGCAAAGGAAGCCAATATTTCGGAGAAATCCATGCGGAGAATCATCAAAGAAGACCTGCATGCATCTTCCAGAGCCAGAGTGAAACGCCACTTGATTATGGACCGGGTCAAGGAACTACGAGTGACTCGTTCCAAGAGATTGCTTTCCTTGTTGAAGAAGGAAAAAATGATAATCCTGTTCTCCGACGAAAAGCTTTTCAGCATCGATGCTGTGGCCAACAGCCGCACGGACCGGTTCATTTCACCGCAGAAAATGGAGAACGTTCCGGAAAAAGTGATATTCAAATTTCAAACCAAACATCCGGCTGGTTTGGCTTGGTTTGGCTTGGTGGCGTCCAACGGTTTGAAAATGCCACCTGTTTTCATTGATGCTGGAGTTAAAATCAATACCGAATATCAATATCGGTATTTTAAAGGACCAAGTGCTTCCCTGGGAGAAGGCCAACTTCTCCGAGGTCCAAAACGTTGTCCTACAGCAGGATGTTGCGCCGTGTCACACGTCCAATCGAACCCAACAATGGTTGAACGATAACATGAAGTTTTGGGCGAATGATTTGTGGCCCCCTAGCAGTCCATATCTTAATCCGTTGGATTATTCGATTTGGGCATATGTTGAAGCACGAGCCTGCAAAACAACACACCCTAGTGTGAAAACCCTGAAGTCAACCATAACACGCACATGGCAGTCAATGTCGGAGGACTACGTCCGAAAGGCATGCTCTGGCTTCCGGCGTCGGCTCGAGGATGTTATTAATAAAAATGGAGGACACATTGAATAAATTTGTTTAAAAGGACATTATAAAGATAACTGCAAAATGTTAATATTATTGCTTGAATTAGTTGAAAATGGGATTTGAAAGAAATAGAACAAATTTTCGCATTATTTTCTGCCACACCCTGTAGTTTATTTATGGAAACTTAGATTATTACAGCGTTGCCAGGTATACCGATTTATCGGTATTTATACCGATTTTTATTCTCAATACCGATATACCGACAAGGGCTCTGAAAATACCGATTTCCAACTTTTTATACCGATAAATACCGATTTTCAATGAAAGTTATTTCAACATTATATTTGGTTTATGATTTATCAGCGTGTTTTTTTAGATTTCTTACCCCTCGCCCTCGCCATTCTTCAAATGGAAAACCCTGCGGCTGCAACTGCGCTCACTGTGCGTACAGTGACCATTCGCTTATTGCAATTTCGTTAATTGAAACGTCTTTTCATTGCAAGTCCACTAATTGCAACGTTTTGCAATTAAAAAGCAATTAACTGTCATATGCAAATGTCAAGCAGTAATCTGTCATTTACGATCTATTGTTCACGAGTTTTTGACAGTCGATTTGACGTTGTCAGATGTTGCAATGAGCGAATGCCATTCGCTCATTGCAATGTAAACATGTTGCAATGAACGAATGGTCACTGTATTTTGTTTTTAGCTTTAGCTTTAGCTTCTGTTTTTGTTTCCTCCGTTGCTCACGTGCTATGCGAGGCGAGCGAGAAACGGAAAAAGTTTCAAGTTAGAGTAAATGGATGCCTGCCATTTTAAGCATTTAATTTGAAAGTAGATGTGTTATGGTTGTATGTCTGTGATAAAATTATCGAGTTTAATTATGATATTAAATGCGTTAACAAATGAAGACAGGTTGTAATTTTAAGCATAATACCCAACAAACAATCACTCATTCAATAAACATCATTATGGCGATTTAATTCAGCAGCGTGTTGAATAATCTCTGAACTATTTTCCATCACAGCTTTTGTTCAGGCATTATTCACACAAATTTGGAGAAGTTATTAAGCTGTCGCCAAATGCTTTTGAACACTGCCAATTGCATATGCTTAAGAAGCAAGTTTGCAGCAATGGAGTTCAGCTGATAATTGAATAACTGCTGTTTTAATGCTTTACAGAACTTGAGGGTAATTCCGAGAGTCGAAGAGACCTTTGTTGAGCTAAGCGAGTGTTTGTTAAGAATAATATATTTTTCTTCAACATCATTGAGCATATTAAAAAAGCTGTGGTGTCTTTTATAGAACTTTTGTTCAACTTTTTTAAATTTTCATAAAAATTTTGTTGGGGTTTTTGTATGATTTTCCATATGATACAGACATTTTTATTTGGATTTCATATTGTGCATATTTAATTTGATATTATTATGCATAGACATCAACAGAAACATTTTGTAACATTTATTTATTACCATTAAATAGCGAGATTCGAACTATCAACTTTCGTATCCTCAACTACGTGACTTACCAACTGCGCTATTCTAGAATTGAATGAAGTACAAACGAATCGGCTATATAAGCTCAATGTTATATATTGAATAGTAGCAGAAGTGATGCTCTTATTGAGCTACATTGATATTCTATTTATAGCGTTGTCTGTATATAAGCAATATCAGTGCTCAAATAAACCTTCTAAATGCTGTTATTAAACATCTGAATTACCAAGCTTTGATGGTTGATGTTCGGTTTTACTACGTGCATTACTGGCAAGGGCATATTGAGCAAGAGACGATTAAAAGATATGACAATGTTTTCTGATGTTATTTGTAAACACTGCGCTGTTTCTATTCTGATGGGCAATGTAAAGGGTAGCCTTTGAGCTATTTGCTTCAAGCAATGGACTATAATTTCAACTCTTGAAAACAGGTCAATACTTTTTCACCAGTACCAAAAATTAAACTCATAAACAAAAACATAGGAATTAACTGAATTCAATGAATATAGCATCATTTATACAGCATAACTATAAATAGGCTATATAAACGATGTTTCAACGGATTTATAAACTGTTATTCGACTCTTTGTTGAACTGTGTAAATTTAGTTACATATAAATACTAAAATAGCTTTTAATAAGCATGTTATTCAAACAAAATGAAACACTTGAAATAATGTTATTGTTTCAATTGAAGACATGGTTATTCAGCTTATATTTCAGCCAGATTTTTTATTCAGCCACAAAAGTCTTAATTCAGTTGTAATAATGCACATATGCTTATTTACTGCTTTCGTTTGTTTGTTGGGTAAACTCATCAGTCCTATAGTAACAAGCAACAATACTTTATACATTTATGCTTTTTAATATGGGATTTTCAAAAGAAATTATCTGTTTATTGATAGGGTAGAGCGCTACTTCGTCGTAGTCGCCTATTTTCGTTCTATCAAGCAAAAAAAATCAAAAATATCAAATTCACTATGCGCTCAAGAAGCAGTGTTGAATAATCGATCATATCTTAGCTTTTCGTGTCTAACAAATCCAGTGGTATGTATGGAAAAGTGTATAAAATTGGAAGCGGTATACACTAGAATTAATCCGTTTTTGTGTTAAAATCTATTTAAAAAAAATAAGGGATGTGCTTAGCACAACGGGAGTTGGCTCAAAAACCTTATCGCTATACATGATTTTTGTTATCTTAATAACATCTTAAGAAGTGTGTATTCTAAAAAATATATATTGAAATGTATATTTATTCAAAGTATACATATTCAACCTCGAGATGGTAAATATAAAAAAATGGCTAATGTATTTTTTATTTTATTTTTTATGTTTACGTCCATATAAAATTTGAAAATAGAAGAAAAATGATCGCCAAAATATATTGTAATCTTATATCAAAATTAAACTATAGTTCACTTGAAAAAAATCTGAATTTTACTTTATACCGATAAATACCGATATTTTTTAATAAGCAATACCGATATTGTATAAATCCACCTGGCAACGCTGGAAAGCTTGGAATCCGAGGTCATTTTGCAGTATATTGTGCATTGACGATCTTGAAACATTCAGATCTGCGGCCATTTTACGTACAGAGCGCTGTGATTTTCGTCTAATCCGTTTCCTGACCACTTTAACAACTCGTGCAGTCCGCACCGTACGAGTACGACCGGATCTCTTCCGGTCATCCAACGAGCAGGTGTCACGGTACCTTCGGATGGTTCGGTACAGATAATCCCGCTTTACTCCGAGGTTTTCCAAATTTCTGAAAATAGCGCCCGGGCGCTACTCTTTCAAAAACTTTTTTATCACCACAGCACGAAACTCCTTCATCTTTGGTAAAAGATAAACACCGAATGAAAACAATTGGACGTAACCTAAAAGCGTTTGTATAAATATAGTGCAAAACTACACCAACACATACGTGCTTGAGTCATTAAATGTCTTGACGCACTGTTTTTTTTATTGCAGCGATCCTAGGGGTCGGATCTGAAATGTTTTTGCCGCAGTTTGTTTTGAGATGTTCAGTGCTGAAAAGTTCGTCACGATTCAGTTTGTTTCAAAGAAGTTATACTTGATGGAAAAAGCGAACCGAAAGTTAATTTTGCACACCCATTTCTTAAATCTGACGTGGTGAAGTTCAAAATATTACGAAGTCGTTGAAACTGGCTTAATCGACCGTGTGCAGCGTTCTCAATATTTCCGTTATCGGCATACTATTGATCAAGCGTTGTAGTGGAACTAAGGATCAGAAGGGCAGCAAGGTAAAGGCACCCTTCTTTTTGGGGAAATGCTCCTTAGATGCGTTTGCCCGGTATAATGCAATCGGAGGTATTTACCTTCTGGTTAGCGCTTGCCGGTTGTTTTTACGGGTCTTAAGTTTCTTCAATATTGTATAGCGGAGCTTCGCTTTTCATTTTCATTTCATTTCGACGAGTCTTAATTTCGTTTTGACGACTCTTAAATTCAGAAACTTAAAACCCGTCAAAACTATACAATCTTGAAGAAACCGAAGACCCGTCAAAACACCCGGCAAGCGCTAACCAAAAGGTTAATACCTCCGATTGCATTATACCGGGCAAACGCATCTAAGGAGCATTTTTCCAAAGTTTAAGGAGCATTTCCCCAAAAAGAAAGGTGCATTTACCCTTTGCCGATCAGAAGTTGCTTTTGAAGCTGTTGAGAAGGATTAGGGCAAACTCAGGGCTGTCGGATTATGATATCGTCACGAACACTGAAGCAAAATCTAGAGGCCAAACAACGTGCCCGGAAGTTGTACAATGAGGCGAAAATAAACCTCCCTAATTATGTTAGTCGATGCAATTTAATGAACCTAAATTTGCTCAGCGTTCGTCGTTCAGTCTCTAAGGCTCTCTTTGATGCTGACCTCTTGCGATCGGATATCGATTGTGGCACTTGGATGGGTTTACATACCTACATTTCCATACTTTTTTCTGTATTTCAACCTCTCGCACTAAGGTAGGTACTATTATTATGTCTTAAATGTCAAATTGACATAGTAAACTCATGCTTCTCCATCTGATGAATACAATAAGCTGCAATTAAAGCTGCGGTAGACATGTGCCTTTGTTACTGGCTATATTTTTCATTTTCTTCTATGCGGGAGGACGTTTTACCGGATCTGTGCTGATCTGACTCATGCAATTTAACTGGGTGAAATTAACTTGGGTTGGCTAGTTGCTGATTGTACGGATTCATCAATGTAATTTCTTAATCATTGCAGTTGTTATCATTTTTTTTATTTGCTTATTATTATTACTATTTATTATGTCCTATCATCCTTTTATCCTTTGCCCACAAGAGACTGCAACTGAATCGCCAGCAGACATTCGTACTCATTAGGCCTTTGTTGTTTTGTTGTTGTTTTATTACATCTGTTTACAGGCTTAACAGATGAAGTCACTAATCTTTACAATCTTGATAGCTAGTGACCAGCATTTTAATATTAACCACTTAAAAAGACTACGTCTGATAATATTTTGTTAATAGGTTTTCAAATCAACCAGCGTATAATACCATAGAACCAGCAAAAATAATTTACAGCGTTCAATATGAAATCATCATTTAAGAAATGTCGTTATTCAAGGAGTACAGTATCGACGACATTGGTATTGTTCAATCTACCCCTTTTACCGCATCAAATCACACACACTCGATATATACTTATTTCCTTATATATTCTGTCTAAATGATACATATAGCATGAGCTAATTATATTTAATTATTGGGATGGGAGGGTGCATCAGGGCATCATTGAAGTTGCATTTGGACAATGGAGTGCACGGCCAACCGGAGTCTAGGAGGGGATGTGTCTATCATTTATGATTGGTACATTCCACTCCAACATTTGTAATGAATTTGAGGCGCCTTTCTCAAACGGACCATATAGTGGAAAGCTTAACTGAATTGCGTACTTTGTTATTCGTTTTATCGGATCATATTGCTGGAAGAAGATTCTCTTATTTCCACAGGTTTCGCGTAAGTGTCTCTGCTTACGGGTCTTCCCATCCCTTTTTGGCCCTTCATAAAGCTATGTCCATTTAGAATCCGGAATCAAAATCATCTGTATCTCGGTAGCGGATTGAAGCACAAATAAATTTTATACATCAAAGGTAATTTACTGTTCTTTAAGAGAAAAATATCAATACAAATCATATCTCTTCGTTTCTAATGAAAATTCCCACTTTCTTCTTTATTCCTCCCATCAAACGCTGCACACCTCCGGAGTCAACTTCCTTGGCCCATTTGTTCCACATTTTGGTCATCTGAGTCGCGTCCCGAGCCGTTTTTCCACTTTTCTTATGCTTCCGCTTCATGATTGCCCACAATCTCTCGATAGGCCGGAACTGCGGTCAGTTGGGTGGATTTATGTTTTTATTGATGAAATCTACGTTATTATCGCGGTACCACTGGATGACTTCCCGGCTGTAGTGGCAACTCGCCAAATCTGGCCAAAACTTCACGGGACCTTTATGGGCTTTAATGAAAGGTAGCACGCGGTTTTTGAGGCATTCTTCCTTGTACAGCTTCGAGTCCATCATCTTATTCGTCACTAACACTTTGGTCTTTGCTCCGCAGCTGCATATCCCTTGCCAAATCATCAGTTTTTTTGGCAAATTTGTCCATAAAAGCAAACTTAAACATCGCAGGAACGTCTCCTTGTGCCGTCGCTATGTAGAATTTTTTGCCAGGAAGCTGTCCGAAATCTATTTTGACGTACGTTTCATCGTCGATGAGCAGGCATCCTTGGTACTTCCTCAAAACCTGCTGGTACAATTTCCGCGCTCGAGTTTTGGTGACGAAACTTTGCTTCAACGTTCTATTTGGTTGCTTGCTGGCTCCATAAGAACGATATCCTGCTTGCAAACGAAATCTTCGAACGGTGCTGCGAGCAGCGACTTCATTATCTGATAGTCCAGGGTTTGCTCTGACGGTTCTCATCACCTTCTGATTCAGCTTGCGGTCATATGTTCCACTACGACGCTTACCCTGAGGCACTCGATCCACGCTCTTTCGCTCTCTGAAACGTTTGAGTACATCATACTCGGTTTGATTTGACGATTTGAAACGTTTTTGCTATTTTTATTGCGGACCACGTTGGATTATCAACGTGGGTGTGCAGAATTTTTTCTCTCCTCTCGGCGTCCATCTGGAATAACTTTTGACTCACTGCACGAAACACCGTGTAATTTATACCGCAGAAAGTGGGCGCCTAGGTTATCAAATCGTTGTAAAAGAATTCTTGCAGCGGTCACTTTCCGTGCCGCTGCAACACAATAAGTGATTCCGGATTCTAACTGGACAGAACTTTACAGCAATATGTTGAATTTAGAACGGTAACAAAGCATGATCTTTCTGTTAAGTGGAACCACATGCAGGGCAAGGCTCACGCTAGGATGGTGGCTTCTAACATACATACATACATTTCAACCTCTCGCACTAAGGTGTGGCCCAGTTAGAATTGGAATATAGACTATTGCGCATATTTCGGATATACATTAAAAAAATAGTATTCTGTTTTAACTAAAATGTTCGATTTTATGTGAACTTTGTGGGAAAATACAAAAAAAAAAATTAATCATCTCGATTTCAAGGAATTGGCGGACCTTTCCCGGAATACGTTTCATCAACCGGCGCACACTATTCTCATACATCGTTTTGGCAATCTATCCACTTGGTTCTCAATTTATTTATGCTTTTGACGACACTGCCATTCACCTTGAGCTTCCTCTTCATGATAGCCCAAAACCTCTATATCGGTCTGAGCTAGGGACAGTTTGGTGGGTTGAGTTCTTTTGGAATAAACTGAATCCCGTTGGTTTCAAACCACTGTAGCACTGTTTTACTGTAATGACAGCTTGCAAGATCTGGCCAAAACATGACAGGTTCATTGTGGTATCTGATGAATGGCAATATTGGATATATTCCGTTCTGTACAGCTCTGAATTAAATGTCTTATCAGTGATGAAAACCTTGGTCTTCCTACCGCAGCTACAGATGCCTTGCCAAATGTATTTACGTGCAAATTTATCTGTATTTTTCATGTGGAAAATCTGCTAAGGTAACCCGATGTGTGTGTGTGTGTGTGTGTGTGTGTGTGTGTGTGTGTGTGTGTGTGTGTGTGTGTGTGTGTGTGTGTGTGTGTGTGTTTACAATCTAATTCCCACTGTCTGGCAGCGGTATTATGGATAGAACCTTCCTGCAACTGTTTCATATTTGCTGTTTACAGTTGCAAAAAGCTTAAATCCGGGGATTAGAAGGTGACAGCTCTACCGCGACTCCAATAGCCCATTTCAAGCACGCAAGCATTCCGAAGCTATCTTCGTACACAATAAGCCCCGCTCCAGTAGTAACATACTGATACTTTCAATCAAGCGTATGTGCAATGCTTGATTGACGCGTATTTAGTGATTCACAATATCATAGATGTTTAAAAGCGGAACGTACCCGAAAAACAGCTTCAGTGATCAGCTCGATGACAATATCATCTTTCTATTGAACCTCCTCAGGTGGAATTCCGTCGTCGCAGTTAGTTTGGCTTCAAATCTGGTTGAATGGTGTGCCGGGTGGTACAGCGCCCAGAAGTAATACAAACGTCAGCATACGCCACGTTTGCAACAGAATGCGGTTTGATCACGATGTCTGTTCACGGCCTCTGCCAATTCATTCCCAATCAATGGAAATTTTTCCGGTGATGAACAAAACACTGTTAGACTTTGATAAAATTGGCAAATTTAAAGGCAAAAAAAATGACAGCGAAACGAAAAACACATCTACCGGTCGCCAGAGCCTACCTAGATATTAAAAAAAAAAAAAGTTTTATTTGAAAAAAAAAGGGGGGAGAGGAGAAAATAACACTTGCCAGCTATTGCTAGTATCTGACTGAACACACCGCATCGTACGACGGCGAAAGTCGTACAGGGTATGTCTCTCTGCCATTCATTGATTGGTAACTCTGCCCTTTCCCTTTTCCTTTGTCCCCGCAGTTTGCTTCCTTGGTTCATGGTTTAATGGCAACACGCATTCAGGCAGCGATAAGGATCAAAACATCACAGAAAAAGGGGGAAATGATTCAGTAGAACAGCTCGAACGCAACAGTCAGCAACCGGAAATATCTAGAAGTGTGTCATATTTTCGATGATGGGAATGCAATGAATTTAATGTGAGAAATATTTGGCTTGAATCTAAACAAAAAGAGAGCTTTTGGGATCGTCCGGGATTTGATCCCGGGATCTCTTGCCACGTAGTCATCAATCAAATCGAAAAACATCACAGTTATCAGCAGTCCACCCACTGCATCTTAGTGTAAGCCTACCCACTATCATCATGACAAATATGGTTTCATCAGTACAATGTCATCATTAAAAATACACCCGGGCCCAGCAAAGTGCAATTAAGAAAAACGGTAGAGGTTTCAGGGGCACAATGGGCACCAGAGCGAATGTCCATTTTTAAGAAATCGAAATCGAAAAGTTGCTAAAACATTCAAAAATTTGAAATAAAACTAATGACAATTCACAAATCGTCGAAGCAATGTATTTTATTACAGCTTAACATGTTAAAATATCAATTAAACCAACAAATTAATCAGATTACTGATTTCGGAAATATGATCGTACTTAAGCCTTTATTCCGTTCATCAAGTTCTGCACAGTGGTGCATTTCCTAGATGCTGCTGTCCAGTTTTTCTCGAAGTCTGAAATGTTGCGTGGCACTGCAACTTTCATTTTTGAGGGTCCGCTTAACGAAAACCCAGTAGCGTTCGATCGGTCGCAACGGGGACAGTTTGGTCTGTTGTTATCATTCACAACTCAACTAACTTTGTTATCAATTGGTGTAGAACGGTGTTCGATTGAAAATTTGGTCAATATCAACTTGACGTATTTCTTTCAATTTTGCATTTAAAAAACCTGAACACCCCTCATTTTGAAGGTGTGTGTGTGTAGAATGTTGCTCCTATTTTGATTTTGGAATTCACTCTTCAGTTGTCAAAATGCCGTCCAAGCAAGAAGAGCAGCGTATCAAAATTTTGCTCGCGCATCGCGAAAATCCGAGCTACTCGCACGCAAAGTTGGCAAAATCGCTAAAAGTTGCCAAATCAACCGTTACAAATGTAATTAAAGTGTTTGGGGAACGTTTGTCGACAGCCAGGAAGTCTGGATCGGGGGGAAATCGAAAACCGGAAGCCGCTGAGACGACAAAGAGAGTTGCCGGTAGTTTCAAGCGAAACCCTAACCTATCTCTCCGAGATGCCGCAAATAAGCTGGGTGTATCGTCTACAACCGTGCATCGAGCCAAAAAACGAGCCGGACTATCGACTTACAAGAAGGTAGTGACTCCAAATCGCGATGATAAACAAAATACGACGGCCAAAGCGCGATCCGGAGGCTGTACACGACGATGCTGACGAAGTTTGACTGCGTGGTAATGGACGACGAAACCTACGTCAAAGCCGACTACAAGCAGCTTCCGGGACAGGAGTTTTATACGGCAAAAGGAAGGGGAAAGGTAGCAGATATTTTCAAGCACACGAAACTGTCAAAGTTCGCAAAGAAATATCTGGTTTGGCAAGCCATCTGTACCTGTGGCTTGAAAAGCAGCATTTTCATAGCTTCCGGGACTGTCAACCAAGAAATTTACGTGAAAGAGTGTTTGAATAAACGTCTGCTGCCTTTCCTGAAGAAACACGGTTGTTCCGTACTGTTTTGGCCGGATTTGGCATCTTGCCATTACGGTAAAAAAGGCCATGGAGTGGTACGCCGCCAACAACGTGCAGGTGGTTCCCAAGGACAAGAACCCTCCCAACACGCCAGAGCTCCGCCCAATTGAGAAATACTGGGCTATTGTCAAGCGGAACCTAAAGAAGACCAAAAAAACTGCTAAGGACGAGCAGCAGTTCAAGGCAAACTGGCTTTCTGCGGCGAAGAAGGTGGACAAGGTGGCTGTACAAAATCTGATGGCAGGGGTCAAGCGTAAGGCCCGGCAATTCGGATTTGGAAAAGCGGAAGCCTAACTGAATATTTTCCTGAATTTTATACTAATTGAACTTGAAAAAGAAATTTAATTTGATTTTTTAAATAAACGATTTCACCGATTTACACGCGTTTTCCCTTGACCAAATTTTGACCGTATCACCCTTTA
>JAHHFK020004570.1:0-28771 GCA_024533555.2 Aedes koreicus
TCCGCGTAGGATAATTTCAGGCATCTGAGGACCAAGTTCACGTCGTTCATATATAACAGGAAAAGAAATGGACCAAGGTGGCTGCCTTGCGGAACGCCAGATGTTACTGAGAAGCTGGACGAGGCATAATCTGAGATCTTCACAGACATAGTTCTACCAGTCAGGTATGAGCGGAGCCAGTTCAACAATTGATCGTGAACCCCCATTTTGTCGTATTTGGAAATTGCAATCTGATGGTTCATTTTATCGAAGGCCGCAGAGAGATCTGTGTATATGGCGTCTACTTGATGACCGCGTTCCATTTCGCGGATGACGAACGATGTAAATACGGTGAGGTTGGTCGCCGTCGAGCGCTTGGGCATAAAACCGTGTTGTTCAGGAGAAATAGTATGTGAATAGTCATGGACCAGCCTTTGAAGAACAATTAGTTCGAATAGCTTAGATACAGCACTTAGTGCAGCAATCCCACGATAGTTGGTGACGGATCGTTTGCATCCCTTTTTGTGTATTGGGAAAACAAACGACTCTTTCCAGCATTCAGGAAACATACCGGAAGTTAATGACAAATTGAAGACCATAGCCAGGGGCACAGCCAGTGTGTTAAGGCAACGCTTCAGGACAATTGAAGGAATACCATCAGGACCACATCCAGTTGAGCTTTTCATCTGCTTCCCTGCTAAAATCACCATATCACTATGGATAGTGAGTGCAGATCCAAATACAGACAAACGGGGAACATTGCTAGTAGCTGCTTCAAGGCCCTCGGCATCCAGCATTTCGTCGCAGAAGACACTGCTAAACTGCGTACGGAACAAGTTGGCGATATCCGCGACAGAGTCAGCTTCGTGAGTGCCGTCAGTCATGGTGGATGGTAAGCCGGTTTCCTTCCGTTGATCATTCACGAACCGCCAAAAGCTTTTCGGTTTCGTTTTGAGACGGCTCTGCAATTGAGACTGATGAGAGTTGTATAAGCTGTTATTGAGGTGTTTGTAGTCGTCGTTGGCGCGTGCGTAAATTGTCCTCGTAGAATCGGTGCGATATTTGCTGTGTTTCCTAAGAGCAGCCCTTTTAACTCGTTTCAAATGTTTGAGGTCGGAATTAGACCAAGCAGGTTTGGGAGGCTTACGGTTGAGTTTCTAAGGCACGAATTGATCAACGGCGTACAGCAAAATGTTACACAAAGTCGAGGCAGCAGAATTCGTATCCCCGTTTGCAAGGGTCGTGTTCCAATTCACGCCGGCGAGAAAGTTATTCATTCCCACGAAATTAGCTTGGGTGAAGTCATAATAAACGTTTTCGATGTTGTCATGGAAGCTGTACTTAGGATTAAACTCCAGTGTCAGTAGCAGAGGGGAATGATTTCTGCAGCTTTTGACAAGCGGTGTCGGAGCTAGAAGAACGGAACATCTTTGACCCAATTCTTCGCTAATGAAACATAGATCCAGCAAACGGTTATTCGCGTTCGGAATGCCATTAACTTGCCGAAGTCTGGCGGTAGAATAAGCATCAAGCAAGGAGAGCGAAGCCGGTCTGAATGACGAACATGAATTGTCTGGATAGCGGAAGCCGTTAGTATCGATATGCCATGAAATCGTGCTGAGGTTAAAATCTCCCACGATAATGATGTTGTCGCTGGGTCCCATTTGTGACACGATCCAATCCAAAGAAAGAGCGTGCTTTTCGATAAGGCTGCTGTCACTAACACGATCGGGGGGAATATAGACCACACAGATAAACAGTGTCCCGGTTTTAGTGAATATCGCCACCCAAAGATGTTCGACCGTTGAGTCCTCTGGAGGCTTCAGAAGTCGAGATTTGAATTTTGAGCGCACGGCAAGAAGAACTCCACCACCAGATTTCTTGTTGCTATTGAGCGACGATCGGTCTTGCCGGTAGACATAATACGTGTTGTCGAACAGTTGCTTCGATAATGTGTTTATATTAAGCCAAGTTTCCGTGAAGGCGTAAACATCGTAGCATGCGTCACTGCATGCCAACTGGTACTCGGCGAGCAAACTGTTGATACCACCTACGTTCTGGTAGTACAAAAGGGCTTTCAATGAGGGGGCAGAGGATTCGGCAGGCAGCGATCTGAAAGATGAGGCAGCATCAGCCCGAGCAACGTCATTAGATGAAGGATACTTGCCATGGATGGCAGCTTGGAGAGCCCTGTCCCCATCGCTAGACCCAGGGCCGGGACGACTTTGACGGCTGGAACTAGCAGTTAGAACATCGTTGAGACCGGCAGTGGGCACAGCTGAGCTAGGAGGGTCCAGGGCTTCCATACTGCTTTGTGACGTGCGTCCCAGACCGGTTGAAGTGACGGTCGATGTGTGTTGATGACGAGCATGGGCGAGATGACAGGTATGTAGCAGGCTGGCGGGCGTTGATAACGGCGGTCTAGTGGAAACATCAGCAGGAGAAAGATGGCTGGAATCGGAAGATATATCAGGAAGCGTACGCTCTACAAACTGCGGGTACTTGCCTGAATTCGCAGCTTGGAGAACCTCTTCGTCAGAAGCGACATCAGGACCGCAACGACTCCGATGAACGACGACAGCAAAAGGCGGGACTGTGTCGAACTGAGAAGAGGTCTCCATGGTACTGTTTACTGCGCGTCGCGGTGTAGTTATTCCTCCTCCATGGCGCCATCTCCCGACGCCGACTGAACAGTTCGAGACGTTCGGTTTCCAAATGATGCAAGAGTCGGCGTTTGGGAAGGTTTCCAAAAATTTGCGGCTGATCTGCTATCCTTAAATTCCCGGAAATAGATGCCTTTCGGCCACGTTGATGAAGAGAGAGCTTTTTCCTTCAAATCGGCGCTCAATTCAACTTTGAAGGAGATGAAAGACATTGAGCTGACGTTCTTTCCGTTGGCTACTAGTCTTAAAACCTCCACGTCCTCGGTGCCGAGGCGATGCGTTGCTAAAGCTCGTACCTGCTCGACGGTGACATCGCGGGAAATTCGTGACAGGTATAGCCAAAACTTTCTGCTAGAACCTTGATTTACGGCCGCCAAATTGCCGAGTGATGGGGATACTGACTCGGCTGAGCCACATATGAGAGGCTCTTGTGGAGGCTTTTTCGATTCAGGTCTGCCGAAAAGTCGACGACGAACGGAAACGTTAGCATTATCGGTGCGCTTCGAAGACCTCGGCGTTAATGAGTTGGAGTTGATAAGCGCAGTAAAGTTGTTCCGTAGTTCGTTTTTCAGCTCGTTCATGATTTCCAACTTGAAGCTTTCAACGATTTCGTTATGCTTGCTAAGAACAACTTCTTGGCCAGATTCGTAGGCGGACCGAATTGAGCTGCGAACACGCATATCTCTCATCAGAATCGAGCACGATTTGCAAAGCCAAAATAACTGATGGTATTTGCTGATTTCATCCAAAACAGATGTAGAAATGCCGCCGCAGCGTGGATGATATTCCGCATTTCATTTCTGAAATCTCGCTTTCGCAGGATTTGCACGTGCTTTTCATTTTGTGGCTAGTAGAACGATTGAAATTACTGCAAAACGTTAGCGTGGTGAAAGAAGTCGAATAGCCTTTGGGTATGCAACCAACAAGCGTAGCGTGGTGAAAGAATGCGTGAACTTGCAAACAATTGCTGCCAGAGAAATCTTCCAGATGGCGCAGCGGTCGAAAAAAAAATGCGTGGTGGTAGTGAAGAAGACAAAGATTCCACGGTTCCACTTGCAAAACCACAACAATGCACTCACATGAACAAAACAGCAAAACACGACGACAATGTACAAATTTTTGCTATCGCGCGCGAGTAAAGGTCGAAAGACATTCAAAACGGTATACTGATGTAATTATCACGAACGATTACACAGATAAAAGATAAATAAAAACAGTCGATAGAAACAGCGAATCAAAACAAACACACAGTGTTGCCAGAGTGCAGGCTATTTTGCAGGCCTTCTAGAAAGTAACTTCCGTAATGGGACAACAAAGTTGGAAGATCGTTGGACCAAGTATTGATCTTATAGGAGACTATAATGAGCAATAAAAATGATTTCCCCAAAAAAAATGTATCTTTACGCTTTCAAAACTTAATCACTAACCTAGTAGAACAAAATTTATCAGAAAATGTGAAAGCATTACTTGTTTCCAAAGTAAATTCATCATTGTTTTCGCCGAAATATTCAAGGGTAGAAATGATTACTGTAAAAAAGTGACTTTAGTGACCAATTTTCGGAAAATAGTCTGCCTTGAAAATAGTGACCAAGTCACAAAAAAGTGACCCACTACCAGCCCTGCAAACGAAGGATCTACTTCAATAATGTCGAGGCCCAAAAAGGAGGAGCAGCCAATTTGGAGCTAGTGAGGAGCCTAGGCCACGATAGCGCTAAAGGTCTAGTTGACATCCATCTTTTAATCCACCATGGTCAAGGTTCTGAAGCACTTTTGTAGAAGGCCTAGTAAGAGTAGGATTTTAGGGAAAAATAATATTTGCATTAATCATTGATTATTAATATAATAAGTGCACTTGACCATTGGTCCTTAAAATACCACAATTATCGACGTTAAAATATCACAACTACCTATATCTTTCTTATGGGCAAACATAGTCCGCTGATTTCATTTGGCCGAAAACACATTGAAATGCCTGGTGGCCGCTTATTGTTCGTTCAAAGTAATGAAAAAAATATGATTCGGCGAGAAGGCATGAATTTCACAGATGAAGCCATCATATTGTAGCTCTTAGACTAAAGTATCGTACCAGATGTTAAGTTAAATTGACTTTTTCGGCACGATGGGCCTACAGTAAGCGATTAGGCCATTATAGTTCACAACACTATCCTTGTTAGACTCTCAGCGGTAGCTTTGAAACCTAAAAACATATTCACCGCATCGTAGTAGCCTATCATTATAATTACCAATTTTGCTAATGAGCCACGGAAATACCTTTCGGGTCCAATGAGCAGGGGCACTGCAACGTTCCCTGTGTACACAATTCACTGCAATCAACTCATCATTTAATAACAATTAGGCCTATCGTTCAGCCATAATACTGACAATGACGAATGTCCCGTTCACCACAATCATACCATTTTGGAAATAGACAGAAGTTAGCGACACGCACAGAGAAATCCAACGTTCAGCGCCTGTAGTTTCCAGTGGCCGCTGATGAAAAGCACTCACGCGGTTAGGTCCATCTCGAAAGCGGGTGTATGTTTGTATGAGTGGCAAGAGAGAAAACGCACAATTTGCCGGAAACTATGCAATAATCTATTCGGTCAACATACGAGCTCAAATAAGCTTCAAGTGCATTCAATTCACTAAGGGTTGAGCATCGCATAGCAATCTACCGCAGAATGTTTGCTCCCTAAATAATCGCGATAAAGCTTAGATACTAAAAGCTTCCGTTGATGGAGAAGATCTCTAACACGTTTCGAGGTGATAAGTCAACAGCGAATTGATGCAGGTAATTTTCATTTCTTTTTTATAGTGCCCTATCGATTTCTGACAATGTATAGCAATTCAACAACAACTAATATACATTTCCTTAAAAGCCTTAATAGTGACTCATCAGAACGTGACAAAGGATGTTCTATTGCATAGGGGAGAAAGGGACTCGACTAATTTGGTCACATTTAGATGACTCCAAAATCAAAACAGAAAGGTTCCAGTTAGTTCACTATCCCCTACCGCATATGTCTGCGGACCAGTCAGCTTGTCATCATCAGCACCATAACGACTCCAGTCATCTAAACGTTCAAATCTCACATCAAACATACGCTAGAAAGCAATAATCATAGCCATATGTACACTGCTACATATTTTCCGATGTGTACATTTTGATCGTTTAAATAGGCTCGAAGTGGCTGTTTTCCGAGCCTTAACAGAGCTTAACTTTGCCACAATGTCAACTGTAAGGCACTCGACGTCCTTCGGCACAAAGAAACTGTAGGAGCAAAACAATTTCATAAACACAGCACACGCCTCATATGACCGTCCTGTCAAGAATGTCAATGTAATGCTACAAGATCAGCTTTGTCATGATGGTGTGGGCAGTCCCGATCGACACATCCAGGTCAGCAGCGGTCTTCCGGATCAAGCGGTTCATTGTTCGTCAAACCCGCTCCCTCACCACCTTGATGGCTACTGGTGTCCTCGCCGAACGCGTCCGCCTGGATCTCGCACGGTCCTTGGCCGAGCCCGTCTCCCGGTACCGACGGATGGTGGTGTAAATGAAATTCCGCTCCACCCCGTGGGATCTCAACCGCCGGAATACAACGCCGGGTCGCTCACCTCTCGCAAACAACTTTACTACCACGTCGCGGTACTCCTTCATCGTGCGTGTTAAAAAAACAACAAATGACCACCGACAAACTGACATGAAATTCAATCTTCACTTTTCATCAAGAATCCATAACGACCGATTCAAATGTGCAGCGATCCCATCTATCAAAACCTACAGACGCGCTCCAGGGCTTCAAAATAGTTATTTTTATTGGTAACACCAGTTTTGTCAACCCTGGCATCGAGTATCGCCCACAAATTCTCGATGGGATTGAGGTTTCTCGATGGGCTTTGTGGAGGCCATTCCAGCGGTTTGATCCGACAATACCGGAAGAAAGACTAAATCTTCTTGGCAGTATGCTTCGGGTCGTTGTCCTGCTGGAATACGAACTTCTCTTCATGGCCCGTCTGGATCAGCGAAACCTCCAGATTTTCTCGCAGGATGTTGATGTAAGAATCTGCCGTCATTAT
The DNA here is from genome assembly GCA_024533555.2 of Aedes koreicus. Taxonomy (NCBI): domain Eukaryota; kingdom Metazoa; phylum Arthropoda; class Insecta; order Diptera; family Culicidae; genus Aedes; species Aedes koreicus. The sequence goes on from JAHHFK020004570.1 coordinate 6,723, forward strand.
CCCGTCGATTTTCACAATGCTTCCCACTCCACCCCACGAAAAACACCCCCAGACCATCACATTTCCTCCTCCATGCTTCATCGTGCCTTGGATGTGGCGCTCCTGAAGCTCCTCTCCCGATCTGCACCAAACACGAACCCGCCGCTTTCGGTTAAACAGCTCGAATTTTGATTTGTCCGTCTAGAGAACCGTTTTTCAGAACTCTAGGGGCTTATCAGCATGCTCCTTAGCAAACTTAAGCCGTTTGGCTTTGTTTGCCTTGCTGATAAATGGGCGCTTCCGGGCAAGTTTGCTATTCAACCCCTGTGCTTCGAGACGGCGACGAACAGTTCGACCGGAAACTGATAACTGAAGGGTTTCCTGGATCTCGCGGACAGTTACCTTCGGGTTCTTCTTGACTTCGCGCATGATCTTGGTGTCCGTTCTCGCATCCGTTTTCCGCTTCCTGCCTCTGCCAGGGCGATCCACCACTGATCCAAACGTTTTAAGCTTCAGAAGAATTTTGCCAACCGCTGCCTTACTGATACTGTACTTCTTAGCGACAGCCCGGTGCGATTCACCGTTTTGCACATCACGAACGACCAATTTTCGGATACACAAGGGAATTGCTTTCGAAAGCACTGCGTTCTCCATTTTTTTTTTTTCAATTGAATCAAATGCGATCACGTATACAAATGCACCAGTTTGAGCCGTTTGCTTCAAAACATGTCAAAATATCAAAACATAAACAATCGAGGGGTCTTCCAATGGAAACTTATCGAAAACATATCGATTGTTGAAGTGGGCACTTTAATTTGTCACTGTTTTTTTTTTCAACACAAATTGATTTTTTTTAAAGTAAAACTCGTTTTTTTCAGTATTCCATAAGTGAAACATAAAAAGAATATAAAAAATAAAATAAGAAAAAAAAACTACACTGTGTTTGCTTTAATTTGAACCAAGTAAATGAGAGAAATTGAAAAAACGAAGAGGTGGGCACTTTATTTTGCCTATCAGTGTATGCGGGGCTTGTTGTAAGTGAAAGTGACCTTGTTGTTTGTGGAGTCAACAACAGTTCGTCTAACTGTCAAACATTTTTCTTCCATAAAAACAATGCCGGACGGTGCGCGTTGGATTCACACACACACACACACCCCCCCACACACACACACACACACACACACACACACACACACACACACACACACACACACACACACACACACACACACACACACACACACACACACACACACACACACACACACACAAACATACGCGGAGAAAAAAATACAAAAAAATGAAGAAAAAACAAAAATTCATCGATGACGACCGCATGCCGGAGTCACCAATTGGAGAGGCGAACGTGTTTGCAAAAAGCGGGAAACTGATGAGATCACCCGCGTCGAGCTTGGAGGTCACAGCGGGTACAAGTAGCAGCAAACCCCAAGAAGATATTGATGGATCCAAAGGAGAGGGCCTTGGACTAAGCCAGCTGTTTTCGAGGAAGCCCAGCAATAGCACACCTCAAGAAGCGATGCGGCCTATAACCTACATTTTGGAGGTCAAGAGGAGGGTCGATGATTTGTATGTGTTCGTTAAGAGCAAAAAACAATCCCCATAAGGAGCTGCAAGATATGGTGACGGCCATCAAAGTTGCTGTGGTTGCTGCAGAAAGAGAAGAGAAGGCGCTGAGGAAGCGTGTGGAATCAGCCGAGGTGCTCAGAACGAGAGCGGAAACAGCTGAGAAAACTCTTGTGGAAGCCGTGGGAATACCTACGACTGAAGCTCAGACGCCAAAGAGTCATCGAAATTCCCTCTCGGGGAAAAGATCTAGGGACTCGCCCGGAGAACAGGAAGACCCGAAAAAACAGAGGAATGAGCAAAAAGGCGTTAACAATCAGAGTGATGATGGAAGGGACAGTGAATGGCGTGCCGTAGAAAGACAGCAGGCGAAAAGGAGAAAACAAAAGAAGAAAGAAGAAAAGGAGAAGGAAGAGCAGAACAAACAGAAGAAGCAAGAAAAACGCCGGCCTCCTAGGGAGAAGAACAAGGGGAATGCTTTGACCGTTGAGGCGAACGACACAACAACGTACGCTACGCTTCTCGAGAAAGTGAGGGAGGACCCAGAGCTGACAGAGTTGGGCAAGAATGTGGTCAAAACACGGCGTACGCAGAAAGGCGAGATGATCTTCGAGCTGAAGAAAGACCCATCTGTCAAGAGCTCAGTGTACAGGGAACTCGTGGCAAAATCCCTGGGCGGCGATGCTACCGTGAGTGCTCTTTCACAAAAGGCAATGGTCCAAACCCTTCCCAAGCAACACCAAACAGTCATAACTGGTTACAGTGATTTGATTAAGACCTTATTGAGTCACATTGAGGTTAAAACTACCGAGTTGCAACAAGTGTGCTGCTTAGGTTGCGGACGAAATCACGACCGAAAAAGATGTGAGGTATGCATTGACTGAGCAACTTAAGAGGACCGATGACAATAAAGACAAGGAAGTCGTATGGGGGACACAGATGGCGGCAATCCGATTGTCATTAGACGATGCTAACAGATTGGTGGCAATCAGTAAGGTAAAAGTCGGATGGTCGGTGTGCCCGCTGAGACTGGTCCCCCGAGTCACTAAGCAAATGGAGAGATGCTACAAATGCATGGGGTTCGGCCACCGGTCAAGAAACTGCAAGGGCCCTAACAGGTCCGAGCTGTGCTGGAAATTTTGGCAGAAACGGCCACGTTGCTAGGGACTGCACGAATCGACCCAGGTGCATGCTGTGCAATCTGGAGGACGGAAACGAACATTTGACGGGAGGCTTAAAATGCGCGGCGTACAAAAAGGCGAAGGCAGGCCAGTAAAGATGCAGGTCACGCAAGTGAATCTCAAACATTGCGACACTGTCCAGCAACTGTTATGGCAGTCCACAACAGAGACAAAGTGCGATGTTGCAATAATTGCGGAGCCGTATAGAATTCCTCTCGGTAACAGTACGTGTGTGACAGATAGATCAGGGATGGCGGCAATACAAGTTATGGGCAGATTCCTCATCAAACAGGTGGTCGAGTGCTCATACGACGGCTTTGTGATTGTCAAAGTCAACGGAGTACTTGCATGCAGCTGCTATGCACCTCCTAGATGAACTGACGAAGAGTTCAATAGGATGTTGGACACACTTTCCGACACGCTGGTCAGACGAGAGCCGGTAGTCATCGCAGGAGATTTCAACGCCTGGGCCACGGAGTGGGGTTGTAAGTGGACTAATTCAAGGGGACAAAGTCTACTTGAAGCTCTGGCAAAGCTGGATGTAAGGCTGTGCAACGAAGGGAATGTCAGCACATTCCGCAAAGACGGTCGGGAGTCCATCATCGATTATTACGTTCTGCAGCCCGTCGCTTATGGAAGACATGAACTGGAGAGTAAGCGAGGAATATTCCCACAGTGACCACCAGGCGATCCTCTACAGCATCGGTCGGCGAGCCCCCACTGCAAGGAGGAGAACGAGGAACTGCGAGCGAAAGTGGAACACAAAGGACTTCGACAAGGAGGTATTTATCGAGGCGTTTCAGACAAATAGCAGTGCAATGCTTGACACAAGGGAGTTAACAGAAGCGATAGGAATAGCCTGTGATGCATCAATGCCGAGGAAACAGGAGCCCAGAAACCGACGGCGCCCAGCTTACTGGTGGAATAATACTCTCACAACCCTCCGCGCTGCATGCCTCCGAGCCCAGAGAGCACGGACTGAAGCTAAGAGAGATGAACGGAAAATCGTATTTCGCGTAGCGCACACCGCCCTTAAACGAGAGATCAAGCTGAGCAAGTCAAACTGCTTTAAAGAGTTGTGCCAAGAAGCCGATGAGAACCCTTCGGGCAACGCTTATAGAATCGTGGTGGCGAAGTTTAAGCGTCCAGCGACACATGTTGAATTGTGCCCGGACAAATTGAAAATAATCGTGGACGATCTTTTTCCGCATCACCACCCAACGCTGTTGACGCCATACGAAGATGCTGAAGATGCAACTGTTCGGATCTCCTATGAAGAGCTACTATTAGTTGCGAAGGGTCTGAAGTTGAATAAAGCTCCCGGTCCGGATGGGATCCCCAATGTAGCACTTAAAACCACGATATTGGCGTTTCCGGACACTTTCAGGACGGCACTACAAAATGCCTAGATGAAGACTACTTCCCAGACAGATGGAAGGTTCAGAAGCTGGTGTTGCTGCCGAAACTAGGGAAGCCACCAGGGGACCCAGCATCTTATAGACCAATATACCTGCTGGATACCCTCGGGAAGCTTCTGGAAAGGATCATCCTTAACAGGCTGACGCAGTGCATGGAGAGCGATCATGGCCTTTCAAAGAGACAATTCGGATTCCGAAAAGGGGTGTCGACAGTGGAAGCAATCCGGATAGTCGTGCAGAGAGCAGAGAAGGCATCAAAGCAGAAAAGGAGAGGCAGCCGGTTCTGCGCCGTAGTGACGATCGACGCCAAAATCGCTTTTAACAGTGCTAGCTGGGAGGCTATCGCCGCAGCACTGCACAAAATGCGTGTATCTGACTACCTGTGCGAAATACTAGGGAGTTACTTCCAAAACAGAGTCCTGGTATACGAAACAGAGCTGTGGAACGCGATGTACGATGGAGCATTAACGCTGAAGTTGCCTAGAGATGCTGACGGCGGAGGCGATGGACATCATTGGAACGTAGATGACTGGAGCTAAACTGCACACGGGGACACGAAATGCCGTCAAAGCATGCATTAAAGTACCTGGGGGTGATGGTTGATGACCGCCTGAATTTCAACGCGCACGTCGACTACGCCTGTGAAAAGGCGATGAAAGCGGTCAATGCGGTAGCGAGGATCATGACGAATGTCGGTGGACCAAGAAGCAGCAAGATGCGACCTCTGGCGAGTGTGTCAACTTCAATTCTGAGGTATCGAGCCCCAGCCTGGGTCGTGGCGTTGAAAACTGAGCGTAATAGTGGGAAGCTGAACAGGGTGTTCCGACTCATGGCCATACGAGTCGCGAGCGCCTACAGAACAATTTCGTCGGAGGCAGTATGCGTTATCGCTGGCATGATGCCCATTAGTATCACCCTAGTCAAAGACGTCGAATGTTATCAGCGGAAGAATATCAGAAATGCGAGGATAATCGTCAGAACGGACTCATTGGCTAAGTGGCAGCAAGAGTGGGACAATGCGGTGAAAGGAATGTGTCAGTTTGGGTAAATAGGAAGCATGGAGAGGTGAACTTCTATCTGACGCAGTTCCTCTCCGGTCACGGCTGCTTCCGGAAGTATCTGCATCGGTTTGGTCTCGCTTCTTCACCTTTTTGCCCAGAATGCGTGAACCTGGAGAAGGCACTAGAGCACGTCGCCTTCGAATGCCCTAGGTTCGAAGAATTGCGCAGGGATATGCTCGGCGTGACAGTTGACAATGTTGTCGAAAAGATGTGCCTCGAAGAAGACACATGGAACGTTGTTGATAGGGCAATATTAAAGATACTGTCCGAGCTACAGAGAAAATGGCGAAGTGACCAACGATCCAGCGTCACTGGCTAGAGCCACTGCAAGACTGATCGGTACTGGAGGAATTCTGACGTCGGGGACCTCCCTGTCGGAGTAGGCTAGATCCATCGCCGGGGACTAGTTGAGTAGAACGCGTCGTAGCACCGGTTTCGGGTCGTGTGGGTGCCAGCGAACCGGACGCTAGGCTCCACCGGAATCACTGGACTGACTTCGGCACCCTACCGGTCGGTTGGAGGAAGCAGCAACATTTTATTTGTCCATTGAAATTTATGTAATTTATTACATAAAACATATGTGATCTTTTGGATGTTTTGTGAATTTCAGATAAAGCTTATTGAATTTGTTAGTGGCAAAATATCTTCTGCGTTCCAATGGAAATTATTTGAAAACTATTCTCAGTGCGCTACTGTGACGGTGTTGCTAGTGCCAACAAGTTAATTGTTTAGTATTTATCGTTTTACTTAAACAACTCCGTAGCATGCTATCGAATAAATGAAGAGCAAAATTTCAATAGGTCATAAGTAACATATTGCTATCATCAAGAATATCAATGTGGATGTTTTGGAAATTAGTTTCAATTCCTATTTTGGAACCAAGGTATAATATTTGAAGCAAATATGTAGCAATCAACAAAGTTAAGTAAGGCTTAGCTTAACATCAATAAAAATTTCCATTTATTTGAATTCCAAATCGATTTATTCAATAAATTCAATTTACAGTCTTTTAACTTCAGCTAGAAGAAATACGACCACATCATTTTTGTTTAATTTATTACTGACGACCTATTGAGAATTTGCTCTAGAAATGTAATTTACTTTTTTTATCTGTTCTCCTAATTTAGTAAACGTTTTCCCACAGTTAACAGCTGCGCTAAAATACTTGTTTAAAGTAGATGAGATTACGAAAACACCCCTGTTCACGATGCGTTAAGTGTTTTTTTTTTTAGCAACTACATTTAATTGTATTGCTTTAGTTATCTGGAAACTGAAACAAATCCAGTGCAAACACCGTATTAATCAATTTAAAGCACCTCGAACAATTAAATCATCGTCCCCGATGTGACAAGGATCGGATCGATATTATTGCCAATTTAGTTTTAATGTCTCCAAATTAACATAGCCACTCTAATTTTATTTCCGCTCGTTAATTGATTCGCCTGCAGTTGATCGTGTGCGGTGCAGACAGGAGCACAATCGAAATCTGCTACTTAAATAACCTTTCGTGTTTGGACTTGAGAACACTTTGCTGGAAAACTTGGTCACCCGTTTCAATTTTTAACATTGATGCCATGCCATTGAGCCAATATAAATGAGAATGTGTAGCGCAGCGAGACGCGTTGAATTAGGCCTCGGATGAACTATATGGTTCATCGATCTAATTCTTGTCCAATGCCCGTGTATGTGTCGATGGGGATATAAATACCATTTGTAACGGTTGATTTTGCGATTGCCCCAGAGCTGACCCAAGGCTAGGACACTCTCACTAGCTCTCGTATGAGGGCTTTGTCTCATGAAGTTGATTATCCGAAACAGATTTATTGGCGGAAATGCTGCTCGTTACCGGCGCTTATTAGTGCGATGCGTGCGCGTGTGTGTGTTCGTTTCCCCATATGAGACCCGATATTGAGATTTTATAGCGTCCAAGCAGGCGATTAACATCTATTTCACTGCCATCAGAACGATCAGCGAAACACCTGGCATCAGGTTCTCTTCGGCCCACTCCCGCATGCCACGAGATCAACGCAAATTCTGAGTAGTCATGGTGATAGAAACAAAAAGCGTTGCTGAAATGCGTGCAGTTGAGGTAATTGTGCACAGAGTGTCGCATTTTGTCCGTATCCTATACAATTAGTAATGCAGTGTTTATCTGCGGAAAACCATAGCAACTGTTGCACGCCTGGCTGCATTCGCTGTTTATTGGTGTGATCGTGTTGTTTTTCAAGTGCAATGCCAGCCACAACTAGCCACCATTACATGATAGAGCGATCGATGGTTCTTGCGCGCGTCAGGAAGCGGTGGCCGTATTGCTACCATGCCGCAGTTCCGACTGCTGTTATATCCTCGTCCTATGTGGCTTGACGTCGAGTTTCTGGGCAATCTATGGGTAGGAATCTACATTCTACTCGCGGTGTCTGTGCGGATTTTTAAGATTGTTCTTGTTCTGTGGTTGGTCGTCGAGGGTTTCTTCCGCCTGTGTGTGTGTGTCTGAGAAAAAAGGAAAGGTTAATGCATATTTTGTTCAGCTTGAGATTGATCAGAGAATGCAAAAAGCTTCGAACATGCAGGATTCAAGTGACTCTATGTTTCATTGAAACTGCAATGTTGCTACTTATTTTTTAGACATGTTTTTCCGTTTATTGAAGTGATGAGACGTGTACCTGAATTACGATCTGACAGCTCATAATTCCACTGATACGGCGTAGGTGTGACATCTATGGATGTTAAATAATACCGCTTACCTGGCATCGGAGCAGAGGTTGGCGTGCTGTTCTTCAGTCGACATTGGAATCAATCAACGTGAATCGAAGTACGCGTTCAAAAGATCGTCTAAGCAGTAATGGAAGCTAATCCGAGTTGGAGCAATTTTTAATGAAATACATATTTCTGCGCCAATAATTCATTAGTTTCATGTTATGTACTGCAATCAGCAATGTACTGCAATCTTTTTATCCAATAAAAATTGGTTTTTGTGTATTTTAAAAAGTTTGAGGGTTATTTCGAGAGTCGAAGTGACGTTTGTCACTTGGTGAACCTGCAGTGACGTGACTCTCCATTTCGACAAAGTTTTTTCATTAGGGCCTAACTGACAAACTAGAACCGCCACCACAAAGCATAATGATAGTTATTCCGAGAGTCGAAGTGATGTTTGTCACTCGGTGAAGTGAGAAAAGTCACCTGCAGCGACGTGACTATTCTGGGTAAATCTAATGGAGAGTCACGTCACTGCAGGTGACTTTTCTCACTTCACCAAGTGACAAACGTCACTTCGACTCTCGGAATAACCCTCAATATTTCCCCAACATGATGGTGATGCCTGTTTCCGTGGGGGTGCTGAGAAAAAAAGGAATGAAAGTTGTTTGAGAAATTAACGTTTGAATCTTTGTTCACAAAATCAGATACGTCGCTTTGAATAAATTGTCAAACAGATGCCTCATTTACTGTCTTATCTCTCTTCTCGATTGGAACATTTTTCTCAAATAGCAACACCATCGATGTTCATCAGCTATCGACGTGCTGAAATCCGCCAATCAGTGTACAAAAATGGTTCGTGCGCTAAGTTTAAGAAATTTGAACATTTAAACATACTTTCGCTAAGTATATTCGTTTAATTATTGGTATTTTAGTTCCTTCAATATTTTTTCCGTAACAGTGACCAGAAACAAACCGTTTTCCATAGTTTTTTTTTTTTTTTTTTTTTTTTTTTTTTTTTTGGGGGGGGCACCCACGTTCGTGTCTGGGGGGGTGTGTTTTTTTTTTTTTTTTTAAAAAATAAATAATTTTATTACGTTTACAGGGTGCGGCAGAAAATAATGCGAAAATTTGTTCTATTTCTTTCAAGTCCCATTTTCAACTAATTCAAACAATAATATCAACATTTTCGAGTGCAGTTATCTTTATAAAGTCCTTTTAAACAAATTTATTCAATGTGTCCTCCATTTTTATTACTAACATCCTCAAGCCGACGCTGGAAGCCAGAGCATGCCTTTCGGACGTAGTCCTCCGACATTGACTGCCATGTTCGTGTTATGGTTGACTTCAGGGTTTTCACACTAGGGTGTGATGTTTTGCAGGCTCGTGACTCAACATATGCCCAATTCGAACAATCCAACGGATTAAGATCTGGACTGCTAGGGGGGCACAAATCCTTCAGCCAAAACTTCATGTTATCGTTCAACCATTGTTGGGTTCGATTGGACGTGTGACACGGCGCTCTATCCTGCTGTAGGACAACGTTTTGGTCCTCGGAGAAAATGGCTTTCACCCAGGGAAGCACTTGGTCCTTTAAAATACCGACATACACTTCGGTATTGATTTCAACTCCAGCATCAATGAAAACAGGCGACATTTTCAAACCGTTGGACGCCAACAAGCCAAACATCATGACACCAGCCGGATGTTTGGTTTGAAATTTAAATTTCACTTTTTCCGGAACGTTCTCCATTTTCTGCGGTGAAATGAACCGGTCCGTGCGGCCGTTGGCCACAGCATCGATGCTGAAAAGCTTTTCGTCGGAGAACAGGATTATCATTTTTTCCTTCTTCAACAAGGAAAGCTATCTCTTGGAACGAGTCACTCGTAGTTCCTTGACCCGGTCCGTAATCAAGTGGCGTTTCACTCTGGCTCTGGAAGATGCATGCAGGTCTTCTTTGATGATTCTCCGCATGGATTTCTCCGAAATATTGGCTTCCATTGCAAGTTTTCTTATGGAACGCACCAGGTTGCGAGCAATTTTTGCACGGACCGATTTGATCACGTTCGGTGTGCGTGCAAAACGCGGACGTCCGCTTCTCGGCTTTCGCTGCTTAGGACCATCCTGCAGGGACTTTTTTAGCAACAAACAAGCAACAAACTGGTGATCACTTCTTTTGCGAACATTTTGACGAATTTGCAATAAAACAAATAGAATGTTTGGATGCAGCACCTGAAAGTAAACATAAACAAATACACTTTCGACAGAAATTAGTCACTACCTACACGAATTAACCCAATACTCAAGTTTGAACATTTTCGCATTATTTTCTGCCACACCCTGTATAACTCAAAAATAATATAACATTGTTCAATATTTTGTGTGACCACCCTTAGCTTGGCATCTTCGTGGCATTGATTCAACAAGCTTAGCAGTCGTTTTTGGTGTGATTTTGTCCCATTCAGTTGTAATTGCTGAATGCTTGTTGGCTTTTGTTCTTGAACCTTAATTTTCAAAATAGACCACAGATGTTCTATTGGGTTAAGGTTAAGTGACTGTGCTGGCCACTCCAAAACGTCGATTTTTCTTTGTTGAACCATTTCAATACCAGTTTTGACTTCTTTTTTTTGGGTCCCCATCTTGCTGGAATGTGTATCTTCTGCCCATTTTCAGTTTTTGGACGGTTGCTGGAAGTTTTCGCTTCAATATATCCAGATAAACTTCCATTACCATTATTCCGTCAATGAATCCAAGCTCTCTAACACCAGACGATGCTATCGAGCATCAAATCATGACCCTACCTGCATAGACAATGAAAAATCTGGCTGAGTTATTTGACAGTTAATTATATTGCAAGAATTTACCTCCACAATGTTTGACTGTCGGCCTTAAACACTCCTTTTTCAAGCTTACACTGGTCTTCCGCCATTTTCTTGTGATACCATCAGACCCAAATAAATAGCATTATTCTAGTCTCATCTGACCATATAACTTTCTGCCAGTCATCAATTGTCCATGAAATGTGCTCTTGTGTCCAATTAAGTTGTTTTTTTAAATATTTTTCGCGGATAACCATGGCTTCTTAATTGCCACTCTGCCCTTAAGACTATGTTCATGAAGCCGACTCATGAAATCAAAACTCATTTTCGATCTGTTTTGCAACTTTGGGAGCTGATAAGCCTCGGTTTTGCTTTACTTTGTTAACGATAGCCCTGTCAATCCGAGAATTTGTCTTCGATAAACTTTTTGTTCCTGGTTGTGGCGCTGGTAAGAAGGAAACGCATTTTTTGAACCTTTGAACTATTTTAACAACCGTATCTTTACGAATTGGTATAATATCAGCAATTGTACGACAGCTTTTACCGCGTATTACACTTTTAATTATTATTCACTATATTCAGGTGGATAAACTTTTTTTGCGTATTTTTTCTATCGTTTTATTGATCACACCATAGTTTTCCAAAGGAAGAAAAATGTCATGTAAATTCGATGTCAAAATGGTAAGCACATAAAACTGAATCCGGGGGAGTGTGAGCTGTTTAGTGGAATACCTGTAACTAGAAAATGAGAAGAATGATTAGAAATTTCCGTTTAATTCCCGCTACCTTTATCGCTTATCTTGACAGATACGCGTATTTCGTCTACAATGAGCAGTCTTCTTCAGTGTCGTGTACTAATACTCGACTCGACCAGTCGAGTATTAGTACACGAAACTGAAGAAGTCTGCATATTGTAGACGAAATACGCGTATCTGTCAAGATAAGCGATAAAGGTAGTGGGAATTAAATGGAAATTACTAATCATTCTTCTCATTTTCTAGTTACATAAAACTGAATAAATCGTAGGGTACGGGGCGGGTTTTAAGCAGTTTAGCACCTGGGACATTTGATGAAGCTGTTTGTAATCTATAATTGGAACTGCCAATATGTAGACGTTAATCCCTCTGCTTATTTATGATGAACATACGTTCAGCAACGAGCATTAGACTCAGAAAATTTCATAGCCATAGAATAAAGTTCCCAATTGCAGGGACTTTTTGAAAGCATGCGGATTGATTTCCGATCAAGAAAATGTTTTCTTCAGCTCCGCAATCTGTACATAAACTAACAATATTGTATTAGTGCGATTCCGTGCATGTGTGCGATGGCGAACTGAAATAGGCCAGTTCACGATTTGCTGCAAACGTCAATTTCCTCAACCCGCTCCTTCGTTTTACTCATCCGCTCTCGAAAACAATCAACCAAAACATGTCGATTGCTACGATCACAAACTCGTCTAATAGCAGGTTATGAGACAGACCTACACGACCAAACTTTTAGTTTGTCATGGATCTTTAGATTGGCAATGTGTATTTCTTATTTCATTTACTCTCACGCAAATGTTATCCAAAGCGACTGTGACGACAAACGGGATGCTTCGTTTAAAAACAAACAAATGTAAGAGACAGCAGGCTTCACGTTACATTACCGGTGCGCTATATCCATGGTGAACAAAGAAGAGAGGAAACATGGGCTCTCTCAAAAGCCACAGTGAGGCCATAGCTGCCGCTCAACAGCGATGCATTATTTATCGTTGAGTACTATTGGACAGCTCCGAAACATATTTTTAATTGCATATGATAGTGCAAGATGATGGACAATATAATCATAAGCATAGATCAACCTCAAATGACTGGAAGAAACATGAAACAAATAGTGATTTCCGATCATCTAAATATGAAATAAGTTCAAACTCAATTATCAACATCACATTCTGGCAACGAGCCTAAATGTGAGAGAGAGCTGATGAAGACAAGCCCTCCGGGTACACGCGATCAAATTTAAAATGCGCAAAGGCAAAACTTAAGCGAACTTCTTCAGCAGATAGGAAACCGATGGTTTTCTAGATGATGTATTTTAAATCTTCAAAATGACAGTAATTAATTGGAAATCAATCTTGATTTACACATCAAATCTTTAGCCCGATAGATAGAGCTTATGATCGTATCATTAAAAGTGAAATAATTTGGAAAATATGAGAGTTTTAGACCTATTGCCTAGCAACTGATTAAAATAGTCACCCCTGATTAAGCCGTTCCCTACCCTATAACAACATTCATACAAACAGCTCACTTTTCAAACGCAAAACAGGAAAATTGCGATTTTTCGGTAGGGGTGGATAAACTTTTTTGCGTATACTGTATATATTATTTTCTATTGTGAAATTTGTGGGGTCTTTTTTTTTTTTTTCTTTTTTATTCATCCACGCGCAACATTTACACACCACCTCTATCTCGAAACATCAAAAATTATCTATTGTTTTTTTTGGTGGATAAAAAAAAAAAACCCACTGTTTTTTTATGGGAAGGGTTTTTTTTTTTTTCTTTATTTTTAGTCGAACCAAAACTCATTTTTTTTATTATCAAAAAAAAAAAAAAAATTATAAAAATCAAAAAAAAAAAAAAAAAAAAAAAAAAAAAAAAAAAAAAAAAAAAAAAACTTGCCACTGCACGGGTCACTCTTTTTTTTTTTTTTTTTTTTTTTGTGTTGGTGGGGGGCGGGGAGGGGAGTTGCGATTAAAAAATTATATCTTAATTTAAGGGGGAGGTTGTCTAGGATTGTAGGCCATCACCAATGAAAAATGACGATGCTCTTCAGAAATTTGTTCAAGAAGATGAAGGCAAAGAATAAGTAACACCACTTAATATATTAATGTTAAAAATACATCTTTATCTTTAAATACAAAGCTTAAGTTTTTTTTTTCTAATGTCAATAACTTAATTTCATACACGCATACAACCGAAAAAGCGCAATAAATGCGGCATTTTTTAACATCTTTTATATTTTACCAAATGTATAGTTGAACAAATCGAGAAGAATTCAAAGGAATATCGTTTAAAAATTTGCCAGAAGATATTATTGTAAATTTCATACGATTCTCTAATGGAAAGAAGTTCATAGGACGATCGTATGAAAATTTTCCTTAGAAAAAAAAAAAAAGTTGCAATCTGGATTCGAAACATGAACCTAGCTTTATGGTTCGAATCCCGATTGCAACTTTCTTTTTCTGCGAGGAAAATTTTCATACGATTGTCCTATGAACTTCTTTCCATTAGAAAATAGTATGAAATTTGCAATAATATCTTTTGACAAATTTCCATTCGATATTTCTATATGAATTCCTCTCGATTTGTTCGCTCAGTTTAGGGATCCAGAGACGAGCCAAAATCCCACGAGACGATACATGCTTGATAAGTGTGTCAATTGAAAGTGTATAAGAGGCATGATATTCTCGACCAAGGCAACAATAATCATTTCATACGAGTTCATACTAGTTCGTATGGAAAAGCGTCACGGAATATGGGCGCCTGTATATTTTAAATGGAGCTTTAAACCAGCCTTAGCAATGTAACTTCCCGTTTTACCTTCCCTTTTTTCATGCGCCATTGATTGGATTGAAAAACGTAGAAGGTAAGCCGAATCAATTATTTAATTTTTGTGAGATATCTTTATGTAACCCACAACAACCAACATGGCGATTTTCATATGAAGTCTACAGTGCGGGTAAAAACATTTTAACAGTTTTGAATTTGAAAAGTTCATGTTTTCTTTTCTGCGTGTTTTTTTTTTGTGAAATTGAACAGAGAAATAACATTCATTCTACGCAGGTTCTCGATTGCTGTACTGTACCTATACTGCCTATATTTCAAACTAGTACTTTTTCCTCATTCGTGAGTTTAAGATGCAACTTGTATATTCAAATAACTTTTTTATTGGAATTTATTTACGTTAATGATTATTTTGTATGACTGCATAACATATACTTCTCATGCGTATCATCTTTTTGATAGATCATGGACATTTAATACGTTCCTCTTTTTCAAATAATGTATCTGCTGCTCTAATAAATCGTATTCAGCTTGTTTTTGGCCTGCTTTATATTTTTGAAGTTTGAAGACATTGAAAATCGACAGAGTGCGAGCAAAAAGGCCAATTCCGCCAACTTAAATTTCTCGTACTTCCATGTCTGTCAATGTTAACAACTAATTCTATTGAGAAGGCGAACTTTCCCTCAACAATTATAGTAGTATAGCAGTTGAGCGAGATTCAATTTTAAGAAAATTGGGAAAGAAATTGTTTACGGTTGGGGCGTAGGGCGGGGGAAAAAACGGGAAAAATTTCGCGTTCAATGGTGTAAGTACAAAAAAAATAGAAATATTAGAGTATAAATAATAGAAAAAAAAATTTAGGGGGAGGAAAAAATTAAGAAGAGAATGAAAAAGATTCAACAAGGTTTAATAAAGTAAAAAAAAAAAAGCGGGAAAATATTACAAACAACGAGAGGAGGGGAATGGTGGTAAAAGATTATGCGCCCGATTGTATACTACCTTCATATGCTCTCTGCTCGTTTTCAACTTGTATCTTTCAATTTTCATAACCTGCCGTTACTCTATACGGAACTATCAATGCTTTCTCTTCAATTCTCTTAGTTCTAGCAATAAATTACTGTCCACTCCTAGAGCCTCTCATGTTGATGGAAATTATCTGCTTCTGACAAATTTCATCATTAGATATCGTTACTCCGCGCATATGGAGAATACAACAATAACAACAATCAAAGTGCTATTATCGTCTATCAGTTAAGGAGTATTACGAATAAAGATCTTAGCTATAGTACCAGTGGTACATCAGAATTTGACCTCGTGGTTCAATGGAAAGCTCAATAACGCAGCACTAGACTCTAACACAACTCAAGACATCACTTTGTCCCAATACCTTAAAAAAAAAAAAAAATTTCACCGTGGTATTAGTTAGCTGCTCTGCGCTCAAAAATACAATCGGCATGTTTTTCGTAAACAAAGTGCGAACAAACTACATTATGTGTAACAGGCAAGCTCAGAAGTACATCACTTCTGATCCGGATTCTTCTAAGAGAGCATTAAAGATTCTTTGAACTCTGGCAATTTTTTTACTCGAAATCGGTCTGGAATTGATGACAATGCTTTAAATGTTCTAAAGAGTGAATTTTGATAAAGCAGGCACCACTTGCGCAACCAGTGACCGAGTAACCGACGACTGTTGACCGCCGGATACCGGGCGATGCTGAGGGAGTCGAAAAAGATTCACCTTAACGTCCCCCGGCAGCCTATTAAACTCGAGGATGGGCGCCGGACGTGTTTGGTTTTTATGGGTGAAAGTTTGGGTTGAGGCTGTGTAACGTTATGAGTAAAGATTATGAGTAAAATCAGCGTTGCTGGATAAATAAGCGGTTTTGGTTGGTTTTTTCCCCACAAATTCAAGTGTTCAATCTTGACTCAAAGAGAAAAAAATCTGAACTTGAAAAATTTGGAAAATGGGCATTTAGTACCGGTACTAGTATTCCGGTACCAGTTCCGGTGCTAGTACTTGTATCAGTACCGGTACTACCTGGTTCTAACAGTTCCGTAGTACCGAGCATCAGTCAAAAAAAAAAGCAAAAAAGGTCGGTACGTCTAATCAACCCTAACCCTAACCGATATAGCACATGCACGTGTGGGCCAAATAACTGGAGCAGTTTTTCATTTCACTGTAGTAGAAGTCTCTATACACATCAATGCCATCCAGCTGCGTGCGATTTTTAAACATATATTTGAATGCAATGTTTGCTCATGCTCAAAAACTTTGACATCAATTAAAAAAGAAATGGACATGGAGGAAAAATGAAATTACAGTTTACATATACAGTGAAATAGACCATGTCAGCTATTGTCGGCTACAAGAAAAGGTGGAATCTGATCTTCAATCGATCGTATATTCCGGATATGGAAGAAGTCAGGCACAATCGAAATGAAAAAACCTGACTGTCTCTCGCAATAAAGTTTCAACTATAAAGCTGGTGAAAACGGTACGTGAACGAATTCGTCGAATCCATTGCCGATCCGCGAACACAATGGCCAAAGATCTTAACGTGTCCCAAAAACCATCAGAAACATACTCAAAAGAAAGAAATGGAGATTCATAGCATTCTAAAAATGCAACATACACGTGCTAACAGGAAGCTCACACAACGAACACAACGTTTTGAGAAACATTTCTGGTTATAACAAAAGTCTAAATCCTCAGAATGATAGCAGCATCATCAATCCAGGAAATTCCCTCATCAGTCCGAGCTTTTTCTCGATTTCAAACTCACACATCTGTGATGTTTTTGGGAGCAATATCCTCGGAAATTCGACTTCCTCTACTTTTCGTAGTGTTGTGTCACCGGACCCCAACCAACACCGATTTAGGGGAAGGTAGTTACTGCTAACTGTGAGGTGGAAGCCACTGAGCGTCTCCGTTAGTGGACTGTATTTTATTGATTCGGAGTTTATTTTAGAGCTCCATTCCATCTACACCACACACATCACTTATTCGTATAACTATCACGCAACACACATATTTTCAGTCCGTAACATACATTTTGTTTACAGTATTTATATTTGTACATTTGGTACATTACTAACACTCAACACAAACAATTATACACAGACAATTCCGTTCTATTAAGCTCTGCTCCCATCCATCCTTCTCGATAGTCTGAGCCGATGATCACGACTCATTGCTCAGCAGATCATCTACTATCTTGTTAACCTGTTGATCCCTGCTGTGACGTCACCGAGTAATGATCGCCCGTGATCGTTGTTGCTACCAGTCGATGTAGTATGTTGAGTGTCGTCTCGATTCGGTGGAATGATCAAAGTGCAGAGTAGTCCTCTATTCAGCTGTGTCGTAGCGAGGGTAAGACGATGTTACTCCCGAGGACATAGAAAAGGTATGCTCATAGCAACACCAATTATTAAGCCAACAATGTTTTTGTAAGGACATTTGATTAAACATGCTTCAACCATTTTGGAAGTAGAAAATGGGTTTTCCAATTGGATTTTACACTAGAGGCTAACCCAATGGTCAACATCAATACCTCTCATGTCAAAGTCACGAGTTCAAATCTCACCTGAGGACAAGTCACAAAAAATACCCCAAAGTTGTTTAAGTGACAAGAGATTGTACGGAATCAAATTACGAAACACACAGATATTCGGCAAAATTCGCCCGTTCAACCAAACATCTTCAAACTATCGAGGAGTAAATAAAACATTTCATGAATATTTTCCTATGTTTGTTTTATTCAATTTCAATTCCATATCCAACCATCGAACCAACCATATCCAACCATCCAACCAACGAACCTTCTTTTTTATACTGCACATAAGGTCAAGTAGAGCATTTGGACCAAGTTTTTTTTTTTTTGCATTGGCAATTCATTTTTGCTCCATATACCCCATTTATTTAAATAGCCATACATCGTATTTACGATATGACTTCATCTACAACATTTTCCTTAGCTATACTCGGTCTATGGCAACCTCTCTCCAACCTCGTTGACGACCCACACTCGTCAGATCCTGTTGCACCTGGTCCACCCATCGTGCTCGCTGTGCCCCACGCCTTCTTGTACCGGCCGGATCCTTCGAGGCGTCAACATCTGGGTGTAGACCATTATTGTTACGATCGAGGGTTTATAAGGCAAGTAGGTCATTCGGATCACTGTAGGAAACACGTCTTGTAAGTAGCGATAGTTAATTCATACTGAGGTTTATTCGGGTTTCTCATGCATACATTTGTGTGAGGTGAGAGATGTCTCATTGCGCTCCTCTCATCTCCCCCTTTAGTTATTCTATTGTTTATATTAATTTTGAGAATATTTCAGCGTTATAATTCATTTTTTTAAGTTCAAATATTTTATCTTACACTACTTCAAACAACGATTACGTTTTTTTCCTAAATAGATTTTTTAAGTTTAGATTTCTATGCTTAGCGTTTTTAATTCTACTTGACCGACGTACGCTTTGATGTAGCTTTTGTTTTACCTTTTTTCCTATTCTTAAGGTTTTCTTGCTTGAACTTAATTGTGTGTCTAATACATTTGCAGAAGGAGTTTCTATATGACTTTTTAACTGGTTTGTGTGTGCTTTTCGTGTAGTATCATTAATGTTGATTAAATATGTAAGATTTGATAATTTCTTCAGAACAATGGCTTCACAGCTGAATGCTCGTCCATTTGCCTTGTGCGTGTATATTACTTTTTCATTGATGTTGAAATTTTTTGCATTAACTTGGGAACTAGCTTTACAGAACAATGTTTTGTTTACTTTTGTGTTAGATAATTCTGCTTGGGGAGAAAAAGAAAATATTCGTCCATTGGGAATTATTTTGTCTTCTGTCGTAGGTGTTTGTCGATGGTGGTGCAAGAATTTGTTTACTTCATTGTCGATCTGTAATTGTGAAAAAGAGTCGCTTTCGATTAGTTTATTTAACACAGCTTTTGTGGTTTGCACTGCCCTTTCTGCAAGCCCATTGCTAGCAGGGTGACAGGGTGGAGAACGAATGTGTTCAATGTTTCGTGATTCACATTATTTCTAAATTGGAAACTATTGCATGGAGGCCCGTTGTCACTGCTGCAAACCCAAATACAGCGAAAATATTATCGTGTTCTTGCGCAACAATTTCTGCATTAGTTTTACTCATTTTGCGTACTTCAATCCATCTTGAGTATGCATCAACCAATATTAAAAAGGTACGATTAAATTTATGAAAGAAGTCTATATAAATTCTTTCGAATGATTTTGTTGCTACTGGCCAATTTACATAGACTCTAGGAGATCTATCTATTCCTAGAATTTGACATTTTTTACACGAACTGACGTATATTTCAATATCTGGGACGGATTTGGTCCCAATGGAAAAATCGTCTGGCGATTTGCTTAATTTTATGAATTCCTCTATGGTTCGAATGTAATAATTAAAGTGTAGGTAATTTTAAAGCATTGGGTATGACTATTCTATCCCTAAAAAATTGAACATATTTTATTTCTGTAGATATGAGGGGGGCGTTTGCAGATTCAGGCCTTATAACTTTCGCATTAATATTTACGGTTCTATCCTGAACTAAGTAATTCAAGTTATTAAAGAAATTTATTGGCTTTCTATAAAATCCGCTTTACTTAAATATTGAATAAAGGGTTATCTTGATAAACAATCAGCTAAATAATTTTTTTTTCCAGCCGTATGAGTGATAGTGAAATCAAAAATAGACAGTCTTAAAAATATCTTTGCAATCTAGTGGCAATTACTGCAGGTCCACCCTTTTTACTGTTAAAATTACATAATAAAGGTTTATGATCGGTAACGATGGACACTTTTTGACCCATCACGTACTTATAAAATTTCCATTGCGAAAACAATGGCAAAGCTTCCCTGTGCAATATCGGATATTTTTTGTTCTGCTTTTGTGAGGCGGCGTGAGACGAAAAATACTGGCATTTCTTTATCATTTACCGTATGACTCAGAACGCCTGAAATACCATCGTCACTTGCGTCACGGAGTCCTGTGATGGACTTAGATGGATCAAATGTGTGAGGACCCTTGCACTGCAAATTGCTTTTTTACTGTTCTCTTTAGCTTCGTTACAGCTGTTATCCCTACAACCAACTGTTGATATGCTCCTTTTTAAGATCGAAAATTAAAGCAAAGCATTTTGCTCCGCTCTTATTAGTTATTAGCTCTTCGATTATTGGGAGAGGGTAATGATGCGTGATAATGTGTGGATTAACAGTTTTTGAGCCATCCATACATATTCGGATATCCTTTTTTATTTGGTTTCACTACCACTACAATTGGTGATGCCCATTTCTGCATATTCTACCTTTTCAAGAATACCCTTGCTCTCAAGGTCTTCTAAATGTTTAGCTACTATTTCTCGGTGTTTAAATGATACTGTATATGGTTTATGAACAAAAGGTTTGGCATGGTCATCTATTCTGACATCAACTACTACATCTTTTATAGGCTCTGTCAAGTCATCGTCGAAAGGGACTGGGAATTCTTGTTTTAACATTTTAATTGTGTTTTTAACCCAATGTTCTCTCTTCATCTCACCAAGAGAGTTGAGATTGAATGTATTTCTCCAGTGTGGCCATATGATATTGAGCCAATCACGGCCTAAAAGAGGCACAAAATTTTTAGGAGATTTAATGACCAATAGAAAAAGAGTCACGACTCTCTCTTTTAACTTTACATCTACTTTTATTTTGCTAATACTTTAACTGTTTCTCCTGATATCACAAAGAAGTTTCTGTGGTCAGGTAATAAAGCGCATTTATTAAATTTATCTATATATGTATTTGAAGAGCAAATTGTTGCGGCAAGCACCCGTATCGCACTCCATCAATACTTTTGTATGGTTAACTTCTAATTCCACAAAAGCTGGTGTTAGATTTTTTTGACTCACCCAACATCACGTTGTTTACCCAGTTGGATGAATCATCTTCAACGTCCTGTCCTACCTCCGATTCTACTATCGGATGATTCGTCGTCGTCTTCTTCTATACTCAATTTAAGATCTTCCATGGCTGCAGAAAGCTGATTTATCCGTTCTTCGTACGCTCTTTTTCGGTTTACGTTACCCTTTAGAGGTTGCATTCCGTATCGTGGTTTTTTCGCCTTTGGCAGTGTGCAATTGTATGAAAAGCGCCTGTTGTTGTAGCAATTGTAGTTCACAATATCACTATAGACCCCGCCGATTGCCGCTAATTTGAAATGTCTCTCGTGCACTTGATCACCAAACGAATTTTCCTGACAGTTTTTCCGGGTTTGAGCGGCGCTTCCTTCACCACTTTTCTCTCTCTCTCTCTCTCTCTCTCTCTCTCTCTCTTTTTTTTTTTTTTCCAGCAGCCGGTCTACCGGTATTTCCTACATAATTGAATTTATTTGCTTCTAGCTTAGACATTTTGCGCGCTTGTATTTTTGCTATTTCAATTGTTTTAGCCTTCTCTGAAAGCTATGATTTCAGGTTGGATTCTTAATCGGCATCGCGTATCATCGATTCTCTTGTCTTGTCATTTCGAATACCGGCCACGAAAACTGATTGTACCAACGTTGCTTCTGTTTCCACACTCACACTACAAATGTTCAACGATATTCTGCAAGTCGATCGCAAAATCGTCCAACGATTCACCTTCTTCTTGTCGACGGTTTATTAGACGATGTCGTTCGGCAAACACGTTTTTATTTTCTTCATGCAACACTTTGAATTTATCCACTATTTGATTGTATGTTTTATTAACAATTTTAT